>JBBBDQ010000233.1:7845000-8095000 GCA_037127315.1 Ascarosepion bandense | reverse complement strand
ACGATTCACGCTATGTTTACATAAGGCAAATATTAAGAAAATGGAGTCGGTCAAGCAAAATGATTTCAGGGCGAGTAAATTTTCTTCTCACTCTCGACCGCCGGTCGAGTAATTTCTTTTTCAAATCTCAAAGGCTGTACATATACACACACCCGCCCATACATATAAATGCTAAACAGACACACACATATATACACACACACATATGCAAACACGCACACACTTATATATATGTACAACCCTCCATACACATGCACACAGATATTCAAACACGCACACAATTATATATATGTACACCCCCCCACACACACAGATATTCAAACACGCACACACTTTTATATATATACGCCCTCACACACACATATTCAAACACGCACACACTTATATATATGTACAATCCCCCACACACACAGATATTCAAACATGCACACACTTATATATATGTACAACCCCCCACACACACATACATTCAAACATGCACACACTTATATATATGTACACCACCACACACACAGATATTCAAACATGCACATACTTTTATATATGTACGCCCCCACACACACATATTCAAACACGCACACACTTATATATATGGACAACCCCCCACATACAGATATTTAAACATGCACACACTTATATATATGCACAACTCCCCACACACACACACACACACATATACATATATATATATATATATAATGATAATAAGGCACTGTTAAAAATCAAATTTGCAGCATGAGTTTTAATAATTGGTAGTTAAAGTGAAAGAACTGAGCTGATGCTTTTTCACTATTGTCTCTCTCTTCATAAGCATGACAGAAGGTATATATATATATATATATGGTCAAATAAAATAAAGACAAGAGGAAAACTGTATTTTAAATCACCTACATGTTTCGTCCGTGATGAACTTTTTCAAGGCAGAAAGACGAAATGAGCTTCATTCCAAATTACGTATCTATAAACAAAATTAGTGTTGGTAACCACAAATACGCTCACAAATCATTTCAAAAAATTAACGGAATATTTCAGTTTTTAGAATTTCTTCATGTGCAATTGCAAAGTCACGCGACGCTAAGATGAAGGGAATTTATTAGTTTTCTTTGAAAACTCTCCATTCCGCACGCTTAGTGTTTTCCAGAACTCCCCCACGTGCAGTGCAAAAGCATGAGATTTTAGAATGAAAAAAGGAAATCAACCGCTTTCTCCGAAATTCCCACCATGCACTCTAGTCTGTTTCAATATAGTTTCCACAAGCAATGGTGAGATTGGGAAAAATCCGGGGCGCAAATTGATGTTTTGGTAGTATTGGATAGATTCTCGAGAGCGCCGTTATCCAATACTAATAATCACAGGGCGTAAATAGTGTAAATAGTTAAAATTTTACCTCTTCTTGCCTTTAATACAAAAAAGAAAATTTACACTTAACATCAGAAAGAGTGTTGAAATTTCTAGGTCACATAATGAGGAAAGAGGGCTTGGAAAATGTAATAATCACAGGGCAAGTTGAAGGCAAGAGGTATAGAGGAAAAAACATAACCTACTTAGTAAACTTGAATAAATGAATGGTGAAACAAGGTTTAAAAGAGATAACAAAAAGATAAAATTTATTAAGAGCTACAAAGGTTAGGAAATTATTGAGTGCCTTGGTTGTTTACATCCTGATAGGACACAAACCATCGAAGAATAAGCTCAGCCAACTCTTTTACAAATCTCTAAGGTATCAGAAGAACCTTGAACCTACAGACCATTGCTCTACGGTTCTCATTTTTTTTTTTTTTTACTAATGTCAACCTTATCTACATTATTTCTATTTGGACTAATATCCTCATCTTTCATTCTTCCACAATATTTCAGACATAGATGCCTCCAGCCTTTTTCAGGTATAAATTCAATCCCTGAGTCAAGGAGTATAAACTCAGATTCAGTGAAAACAGCACTAGCAATAACTGAGTAGTCCTACAAAGAACAATTGACTAAAATGAGAAATCAAAAGATAGGGACAGTAGAATGAGAACAATCTAAACTTATTTATAAATGGAACTTTGTCTGTGTGTATCTGTTACCTATAGACTCCGAAACGACTGAACCAATTTTCTTGAAAATTTACACAGTTGTACTATAAGCATCTGCGAGTGTTCTTAGCAAGGTTTTGTGTCAAGGTACCCCCGATAAATACCGAAAATTGATAATCGAAAAAATCGGGTTATAGAAGGAGTGGTCCGATTGTAATCAAATTTGATATACTCATAAACAAAGACATAAGAAACGATATTCAGAAGTTTCAAGGTTGCAGTTCTTACAATAGTGCAGAAAATTTGATATCAATACCAGGAAATCAAAATTTGACTTACATCCATTCATTTTTCTTTCAGTCTACGGTTTTGCTTTAACTGGAAACAACTATTGCTTTTTAGTCTTTCGTGCCAACGTCCAAAGAGTCTGAGCTCCAGGACCATGGATTAGTTTTAAAGCTTTCATTACACCCGAGCAACGCCGGGCTATACTTCTAGTCTATAATAATAATCTGCTGGTGGTGAAGGGGATAAATTGTTCTCAAGGGGTTCATTTTGAAATCCCTGAAGGTTACCTCAATTGATACATAACTGAAGAAGGCCAAAGGGTACAACCACCAAAATGTTGTGAAAGTAACAAGGATGACGACATTAATCCAAATGTAGTTAATATAGTGACAAACTTCTTGTAAGAAAGTTGTAAAATGTTTTTTTTTTAATTAAATGCTAACTTAATGTTGACCCACCAAACAATCCTTTTCAAACCACTGTCTCTCTCACCTAAGGATCATTGCTGAAGCTTTTTTTTATAATCATTTCACTGGTAAACAGGGGGTAACAGTGAGAGAATAAAATAGGTACAAGGGATGTTGAAGAAAGGAATGAAAGATGGATGAGAATCGAGGAGATAGAAAATGGCAATTGACATTGCATTTAAACTTACAGAGATTGTATTTATCAAGAAAGCAAGCAAATGGAAAAGATTTCAACAAACAGGAAGTATGAAAAAAGAAACTGTTAGAGTAGAAGAGACAATTATTTTTAACTATTTTGACAGTAAAAGGGTGGGACCCGGATGCTAATCTAGTAGTACAAGTAAATGCATGTGGTCAGGGGAACCAGGGAAAACAGCTCATCAGTGCAGTTGCCATGAAAACTTTTATTCATGATTTGCTTATTTTGCATTTTTATATTTCCCTTTTATTTGTAAAAAGAAAAAAAGTCATATTTAGAACTCAGAATGGTTGACAAATGGCAATTTAGAATGGTTGACAAAAACATTTAGTTTACACTAAATTAAAAGTAAGAAGATCAGTCAAAGACCGAAACCCTCCACCAAGGAAATACTAACATCTCAGCAATTAGCAATAGTTGATTATTAAAATGAGAACAACTGCAATAAACTTATCCATTCTCAAAAGTGAAAGTATAAAAAAAAAAAATTAAAAATGTAAAATGAAATTAAAAATTAGGCTGTAAGAATTGTAGAAGAGTTCTTTTTTACTTTTTAATATCCCAAAGTTGTATTTTGACTCATTTTTTGTGTATATTTTTTCTTTTTCTTTTTTTCTTTTGGGCAATAAGTATTAAGTTTATATTATAAATAATAATAATTTTTGTAGAAAAAAATAGTGTGTTCAGAAAATGTAATGCTGTAAAACAATTTAGGGGAGGTAATTCAGTATTTGGCACGTGAAACGTACAAAAAATATTAATAACAAAAAATAACCCAGAAACTTTCCAAATTGAACCCAAAATCTTATCAGTTCATACCAGTCATGAGGCAAATTATCCCTAACAATTTCATCCAAATCCATCTGGTGAGTCTTGAGATATCTTGATCATAGACAAACACAATTGAAAACAATACCTCCACCTTAAGACAGGGGTAATAATTTCATCTGACATTAAATTAGAAAAGCACTAAAAGCAGTGAACTGTGTGTATGAGTCATGCCGGTTGGAGGGTTGACTTAAAAAGTTCATAGGTTGATTATTCTAGAGCTGTGAAATCTTGCATGTATTAATTTCAGCTCTTCATATTATTAACTACATTCTTTTTTCCCAGGTAAACAAATCTGGCTGTTCTAAGAAAATTTCGACTTTTCTTGAAAATGGATAAAATTTGGTATTGTGGTGTTATCAAGTATCTGAAGAAAAAGTGTTTAGCCCCCAAGGATATTCATGCTGAATTGGTCACTATATCAGGGGATGACAGCTTTATGAACAGTTCAAAACTGGGCAGCAGAATTTAGGAGAGGAAGGGAGTCTTGGAGATAACCCAAGGTCTGGACATCTTGTGACTGCCATCATTGAGGAAAACACTGATTGTGTTCTCCACATGGTGATGGATGACAAGTGATTGACTATAAATCAAATAGCCTAGGCTATTAGAATAACCTGTGAGTGAGTTGAGAATATTCTGCACAATGAACTTGGTGGGTGCCACATCTTCAGGCACCTGATCAAAATAACACCAAGCTGAGCACATGAGAAAATCTGATATTGTTTGAACAAAATTCAGCTGGTTTCCTTGAATATTTCTTAACTAAGGATAAGTGTTGGGTCCATCACTTTGAGTCAGAGACAAAGAGACTATCTCTGCAGTAAAAACATCCCACTTTACTTGCTCCAAAGAATGCCAAGGTCATCTCACCTGCAGGGAAGGTGATGGTCACTGACTTTTGGGATGCAAAAAGTATTATGTTTATTGACTATTTTTAAAAGGGCCGCATATATCAACTTGCTGAGGCAGTTTTTTAAATGCCTTTGGAGAACTGATGAAAGAGATGTTGTTTCCAGCAGGACAATGCTCTATGATTTCATGTTTGCTCTTTGTGACTTGCTTTGAACTGGCTGTTCACCCTCCCCATTCTTCCGATTTGACTATCATGTGTTCCCCAATATGAAAAATACTTCGCTGGGAACTAGTATTATACTGATTATAACATCATATCTTCTGTTAGTGACTTTTTGATCAACAGGATGGACAGTCTTCTTTGAACAGATGCCAGAAAGAAACAATGCAATTATTAATAACAAGAGCTGAAATTAATAAATACAAGATTTCACAGCTGTAGCATTACTTCTTTAAGTCAGCCTATGAACTTTTCAGCCCACCTTCATATATTATAACTAGTCAGTATCTTGCATATAGTAAAATCGACAATCAGTGATCAATTGTAATGAAATTAACCTTATAGAAGCTTCAAAAGGTAAATTTGGGCAACTTGAATTTTATGAGTAATACAAATAATGAGAACTCCCCATCCCAAAATACAGATGAGAAAATTTTAAACTTTTCTAGTATAAAACTGAACAGCCCAATGAGGAACAAACTCACAAGTTTGCTAAATATTGATTGATGTCAGGTTGATGTCATTCATGGCAATAAATCCATTCAAAAATATCTAAACTGTCAGCTGTATAGAACCATTTTTGAAATGGTTAAAAATGGCTTTGACAGAGTGAAACTTGTGGGTCTTGGCAAAGACCATCCTTCTTCAATCTACAGAATCACAAAGAACTGTACCAAATAAAAAATCTTGGACATTCAGCTGCAGTAACAACTAAAATGAATAGCACATGTGACTCAAAGATAAAATAATTACATAATCAAGATTGTTGACATTCTACACTACTTTGCGTGTAAGGTTAGAAAGAAAACCCCTATCAATACTGGAAAGAGTGATAACAGCCACTGCACTTGAGAAACCCATTTTCCTGAAAAGGTTTTAGGAGAAAGATTTTATAAATTTCAACTGGCAGTAGTAATGGCTGCTTGATCAGTGAATGCCAAATGTTTCCTTATAAGGAAACGGCTAATATTACCATTACCAGGTATCGTTTTAGAATTATAACAAATATATATATTTCATCCTTAACCCAATACTTGAAGCTAGATGTTGCAACCCTTTTGTTCAATACGCTATCAAGTATGTGGTTAATCTGACTCTGGCATGAATGTATTCAACTGAACATTCAGAATCAGTAAACCAATGATGTTATTTTTTAGTATGGCTTGAGCCAAAACTAGTCAGCCTGTCAGTGTTTTATTATACACCTTGGCAATCAGGACAAGTTTAATCCTGAGTGATGTTTACAAAGCAAATCAAGTTTCAAAAGATAGATTGTGTCAGTGGGCTAATATATAAATAACATTTTCTGATTATGTGTATGTTTAACGGTCTGCCATCAAATAAAGGAGAAAATTTATTTTACTGTTTAATTTTTGGGAAACCATAAGGCCTATGACTAGTCTAAGAAAATTGATTATTATCATGTATTATTGCTAACTTTATCTCTATATCTTGGGTAAAGTAAGGATTGGTTAAACTACAGATTAAACTTACTACCAATGGTTTTTATGACAATAAAGTCTCTTCATTCATCCATGTTGTGAATTTTAGATCCAGAGAAGTCTCTTGGCAGAGTTGGTTGAAATCTCCACCAAGTTGAGTGGTACTTGATTAAAAAAAAATAAAGAAAAATTAACAATCTCAAAAATAATGGAAAAATGCCTTATAAATAGTAAATTTCATCCAATACAAGGCTCAAAAGCCACTCAAGGTAAATAATTAATTACAGTCAAAATGTTAATGCTGAATGAGGCATGACATATGAATAGAAAATAATGGTGATTGATTGCTTGATTTATTTTATGGATTATCAACTTTTCTCAGTTCATTTAAAACCAGAAAATATTTTTATATTGTAAAAATTTTGAGGGAATAGTAAAGATTTACTGATACAACTCCTACTAATTAACCTATAGTTGTAAAGAGAAGAGGTGGATTCATACCTTTCCCAAGGTTATTTGTACACAAGTGAATATAACAAACTCAATTGGAATTCAAACTTGGCTCTCAGATTTCCAATTCCAAGCCATTATACATCCAACCTTACAGCACTTGGTATTTTCAAGTGGTCTCCCATATAGATACTGACCAGACTCACTGTTGCTAAACTTTGGTGACCATGGGGATGAATTGAATATTAAAAGGATAAAAAGGGGAGATAAAAATTGACCTGTGACTTAAAGAAATCAAGAAGTGCCCAAAGAAGCTTCCATGTGGTGACTGTTCTTCAAAGTGGCAGTTCTTGGGAAAGAGATGTCTGAGCAGAAGTTTTTCACATTTACAATATATAGGAAATGAGGGTGATTCAACTCCATGGAAGTGGCAAGTAAAAATGTATAAAAATGCTGTTTATTAAGTCACGGTATTGAATTTATTGGATATCCTGCTGAGTGATTAGAACATTAGCATTTCAATCAGGAGACCTGTGTTTGAGCCTCTCTATAGTTGATTTGTCAAAGAGGTGGCTTCTTGATAATATTAACTCAGGGAGACAATCAACCTGTTGGAAATTCCTGCAAACTATACCACAAGTGGACCCAAGCCTTGAGAGTGAAATTAGGTAAATGAAACTGTTAGGAAGTCATCAGTGGTTGTGCCAGTATGAAGTTACAGGTCATTGTGACTGAGGGTTTGAGTGTTCTTGTCTTGTTCAAAACTGCTGATCATGCTTGATTGTACATTATCTCCTAAGGTCAGCTCCATATAGATGCAATATGAACCTCAGATTAGCTCTGAGTTATGAAGAAACATGTGCCTGAGCAAGTGTCTGCTATGACATCTATCTAATCCAATAGACACCACAGCAGATGGGCATACTCAGAAACAAGCAACTAACCATTTTTTATTGTACAATATTGCATTAACCCTTTCTTGGTTAGGTTCTATATTTTTTATGCTATCTTCAATTAATTTCAAAGAGACTATTCTTCCAAAGAACAAAAGATTTGTAGAAGCAATAGAAAAGTAGAGTTGATCTAAGCAGGGTACAGTGGTGTTAGGCCTTCAAATAAAAGTAGTCATCAAATTATTCACTTCAACTCATTTGGAAATTCTTAAATTAAAATTTGTTTTCTGCAGTTATTCATCTTTATCTTGCCAGGGAGAGATGGGAGAGAGGTTTTTGAGATTGCTAAGTAGTATGTTGAAAGTGGCTGTTGAGTTCTTTGACTGCAACTCTCTGAGAAACAAATTCAGAATATTTTTTAACAAACTTAAGGAGAATGGGTAGAGTCTGAAGTCATCAACATTCCTGAATAATGATTTTTATTTTTCAGTTGATTACTTTTCATACTATCTAAAATCTAACCAGTTCAACCCCTTGTTGCTTCTTTGTAATTTCATTGGCTTAGTTTTCTCTTATCATCAGTTTTACATTATTTACACTTGGCCAATCAAAATTCCCATCTAAAAAAGCAATTATTGTTGTTTAACATTTTCAAAAATCTTGTTTTTTATATTTAGAACTTAATATCAATTATTAAAATTCATTAGATCATCATATAAAACAAAAATGTTATTATTTCAAAGATAAAGAAAAAGCAGATGCCTCCGGGTATTTTCAAACTTTAGTCACAGCGTATTCAAGCCATATGTTCTTTTATTCAAAAAGAAAAAAAGGCATGAGCTATTAATCACTTGGCAAACTTATTTTGTTCCTTTGGCTTTTTGGACAGCTAAACTTCTATTATCTTCCACAAAAGTACATTCATGCCATCTGTTCTTCTGAAGAAATAAGTGCAATGAGATTCCATCATGTGCCATATTATACTGGACATATTTTGGAATTTATCACAATCCGTTTTGTGCATCTATTTTAAGTTTTGCAAACATTTCCCTTTCTTCATTTCAATCATAAATGAATATCCCCCATATACTGTATGTTTGCATTATGTTATATTTTGATGTTTACAGAATACTTTAAATGAAAAAAAAATCAGCTTTATGGAAGAATGCAACAGATAACTTGAACAGTTCTTTAGTTAAAAAGATAAAAAGTTCTGAAAGGATGAAACTATGAAGCTGAATGAAAGATGAAGAGATGGGAAGTGGAACAAAATAGTAAGGCTGATTATAAAAATTAGCATTAATGCAAACTGTAAAATTTGATATTTATTTTTAAGAATTAAGATAAAAATCTTGGTATTAATTTCTAGCTATAATTTCTTGAATCGCATTCATCATTTATTCTTTCTTCAATACCCACTGTACCCAGTCTTTTTCTCTCACTCTAACCCCCTGCACACTATAAAGAAATGAAGAAAATCTTTCATAAATAAGAAAAATAAGAAGCTTTGGTGAGTGCAGTCAAGTATAACAATTAGCTGCAGCAGAACTCCTCAACAAGCAAATTAGGTTTAAGTTTCCACTCAGAATTATTCCAGGGACAATAGCTTAGCAGATTAAATCCTTGTTTCATAAATTTAGTGACATGTAGAATTATCTACACAAGAAGAAGGACGAGTCATATACATACTGGAATGGTAAAAGGAACCAAACATTTTTCCAGCATCTTTAATGATGGATCATATATATATATATATATATATATATATATATATTTCGCTTGATGACTGGAATGAGCTTGACTCCCAAGATGCATTGAAGAACCTCTTTGAGAGAAAACTCATCCTTCATGATATGTGAAAGTTCAGAGTCTACTTGGTGGTAGTGGAATGTTACTAGTTTGGTTTTGGAGGTATCAAATTTGAAAAGTCAATCCTTCTCCTACTGAACCACCAAGACTAAGTCAGAGGAGAGATAAGCTGTGGAGTTCTGGTCATCCAGATTTTTAAGCTTGAGTACCAATAAACATTCAAGGCAAGGAACCTTCTTAAGAGAGCACCCATTCATTATGATATGTGAAAGTTTAAAGTCTGCTTAGTGTCAAATGTTATTAGTTTGGTTTTGTAGGTATTGAATGTTACAATCCAGTTCTCCTTCTAATGAGTTCACCAGGGTTAGGTCAGAGGAGAGATCAGCTGCCAGGTTCTGGTCATCCAAATTTTTGGAGGTGAACCTATAGATTGTTGTATCAATTGTTGTATGATCTGACTCCATGGAAGTGGTATATATAGATATTCACTAAAGATCTTAGACAGATCATTAATTAAAAGCAGAAAGAGGTTGAACCAAAAAGGAGACCTTCAGGAATACTGACATTCATGGGCTTCTGATGACTGGTCATTAACAATGACCTTCATGGACCTGTTAGAAAGGGCTCAGGATAATTGGGAAAAACCCTTCCACAGATTCCAGAGCCAGAGAATTTGTATAGCAACCCTTGGTGCCACACCTTGTCAAAGGCCGTTGATATATCTAAGGTGATAGAACACATAGACATGGTTCAATGGTTAAAAAAGCTTGTCTAACTCGTTCAATTATGATGGAATAGTGGGTTTAATCCTTACTGGATGCTCTATGCTTTCTGTCTTGGGCTATATCTAAGCTATGCTTAGAAAATCACAATATATCTAAGACAATTCTTCTCTTGATGAATTGTCTGGTACCTCACTGATTCTGTGAGTAATGACAAGACATCAGCAGTGAACCAAGCAGAGCAAAATCCATACTGGTTATCACTTAGGAGGTTGTTCCTCTTGAAGTGTTTGACAATTATTCTGGTGATTATACATTTGAAGAGTTTGTTGACAACTCTAAGGGGGATAATGTACCAATATTTTGATAGGCATGAGCACTCACCTGCATTCTTCAATACAGGGCACACAATTAACACCTTCCCAGAGTTTTGGGAAGCATCTCTCCCTGAGGCAGTGATTAAACAGTTTTGCCAAGATTGAAAATAACTCTGGATTGATGTTCTTAAAAACAACCAATGGGATTTTATCAGGACTGGTAGCCTTCTTAGAATCAAAGCTTGATAATTATACAAACTTTCCATGCCATGATAGAGTTATTACTAAGTTTGTGCTGCATGAAAAGAGGAAAGTAAGGTAAGGGATGGTCCTTTTCATCTAACATAAGATATAGTTAGACCTGGTCTGCAGAACAAGATTAATCTACCTCTGTAGATTAAATAAAAGGATCTATTTGAAAGTCCCTAAAGGTTACTCAAATTGGAGAGCACATCTCAAGATTATTATTCTTTTCATATTTTTTAAGAAATCCATCAGCATATTAACTGGTTGAAATAATTTCATTCCTTTTATTGATTAGATTATTCATGTTCTTAAATTCTATAATTTGTAGTTTCTCCCCTCTGCAAATATTGAAACAGATTATAATTTAAGGAAGAGCTTTTTTAAAGGACTCTAAAATAGATATATACATAAGAAAATGAAGATACAAATTTCAAACAGGCATATATCTTGAAACTTTTCATTTTAGTAGTTTAAGTTTGTTGAATTACCAACTCCTGACAATAATCACAAGTGGTGCAATATTTGAAAGGCTCTTTCTTTTTTCCCCCTCTGACTTTTGAAGTGTCAACACATTTTCTTTTGCTTTGATAGAGATTAGGCATGTAAATACTTCAGAGACACAGATTGTATTGAACTGTTCATAATTTCAACTTCATTTCTTTATCCTTCTATGACATGTATTCGTCATACATTTATTAATTGTTGTTTGTTTAAATTCCATAGTTTTCTTTTATTTTTTTTATCCAAACTCCCATGAGTCTGCCAAATATTGTTTGCAGGAAAAAAATGTACCAGGAGGCATAAAATAATACCTTCCATTCCCACAAGTTACTATTGTATTGCCAATGTGGCAGTACGATACAGATAATGTGTGCTGAAGTATCTACAGCACAGTATCCGTGCTAATAGATATTAAGTACAAATAAGACAAACACAGATAAAACAGAACAACAATAATTAGAAAGAATGGAGAGGTTAAGTCATTAGAGTTGCAGGGATCACAGTCCAATAATAATCATCATAATTAACGTGGGTAAAACCGAGCCTGTAAATTCGGATAAAAATTCTTGCTTAATTTTCCCCAGATGGGACTCTGCCTTTTGGTGGAGCCTTGTCTGGGTTTTCTCTCCATCCAAAGACAGAAAGTCTGACAAAGTGAATGATTGACTCATACAGTTGATCTCTTCAGACTGTGAATGACACTTCAAAATCCTGACTGCTATTAATCTTTATTTATATAGCTATTTTGGTCCACAGACCATTCCATATTTGAGAGCACTAAAGGGGTGTCAGCTGCTCTACAACAGTTCCATAATTTAATTTTATTATGACTGACCATTAATTGAAGATTTTACTCACTTGTAAAATCCGTTCTTGTCAGAATATCATACTTGCCAGGCCAATACATTATGCATTGCAATATTGTAAGTGCTTGTCAAATTTACTGTAAGGTGAAATTGTTATTTTGAATTTAAAACAAGTTTAGAAATTTAACTATCTTTGAAGTATTTCAACAAACAATGGAAAATACGAGACAGAAATCTGAAGGCACAATAGAAAGCAAAAGATGTCTTCCAAAAGCTAATTAAAGAATTAACAAATAGAAAAATATCATTAGAAACAAACAAGCATGCTGAACTGCTATGTAATATCAGTCCCTACATATTGGCAGTGAATGATAGAAATTTTGCTCAAAGATGAAAAGAAGGGCTTGAGACAATGGAAGTGATTCTACAGAAGGATGCTGAGAATAGTGTGAAAGGAACATGTTAGCACAGAGTGAATTTTAAGAAAAATGAGAACAAACATGACATATAGAACCAGAAAGAGCACATTGAAATTTCTGGGGCAATGAGGATACTCACAGATTTATAGCATGAAAAGCAGACAGGAATAGCAAATAACCTAACAAGCGTGTATAAATGGTGCTAGGACTGGGATCGAAAAAGAAAATAAAAAGATAAACATTCCTCAATAGGAGTAGTTTTGTTCACCTATCATCTGGTTCATATTCTTCTCTGGTCTTTTGAATAGGAGTAGAGTTTTATCCTTGTTTTCTGTTTAGGATTGGGTTTCCAGTTTCTGTTAAAGTCTGTTTTAGCTCTATATTCTTAGCACTTGTTCTTACCTATGCCAATAGAAGTTCACACAGTAACCCCTCTACCTTGAATGGCTCTTGGGCCTTGTATTGAGTGAACATTAGTAAAAAAAAAAAAAAAAAAAAAAGCTGTACTACAAGGGATAAAAAGTTATGGAATGCCACGACTGTCCAAGACCTGAACAATGCATATAAAAGAAAAAAAATAAATCTTTTTGACATCCATTTGGCTGAGCTCCAAATAATTAATTTGTTCTTTTCATAAAATATGACAAATGATTAAGCTCCAAAATAAGCAAATTATGAATGTCACAGAAAATTCAGAAAAAAAGAATAATTCCAAACTTTAATCAACTACATACTTGTGCAAATTAATTGAAACAAAATGAATAATGTCTTTGTAGAATTCTTCACATTTTCCCTGATATGTTGTATCTTGGTATTGTTTTTCTTTTTCAACTCCATTTTCCTTTACAGTTTAGATAGATAGATACATACATACATGCATACATACATACATACTTGTGCAAGTGAATCAAAACAAAACAAATAACTAATGTCTTCCTAGGGTCTTTTACACTTTCCCTGGTCACATATATGTAATCTCTTGGTGTTGTTTTTCTCTTCCAACTACATTTTCCTTTTTTATTTTGGACTAATAAATCCAGTTTGTTTCTTCATCTTGATGACACAATTGACAGTTGAAAGGCTGACACCAACAATATCCGCAATCTCTCTGTAAGGCTTGCCTGTGTGTTCATGCAGTGTCACAATTTTTGTACGCTTCCTTGGAGTAACGTCCATAACAGACAACAGCTGTAGGACAACAGTTGAGACAAAAGTGCTTGGGCATGATAAAAATCTGTTGCAATCACAGATGATGAAATATTTTTCAAGGTCAAACAAATTTCATTATACACTCCAAAAATAGGTTTGTATTATTGCACACCACTGCAAATGACCTAATCTGAGGAAAAATTGAAATTGATTACACCCTGTAACAACAGTGGGTCTAAAACTGATCATATGCTGAAAGAAAAAAAATTAATGCACTTGTTTCAATTAATTTACACAAGTGTGTATGTAGTTGTAGCAAACATTTTTTAGCATGAGAGATAACAGATCCAAATGGTTGATTAATGTTACAACCTCAAGGTGGTATTCAATCGAAAAACTACTTTTTGCAATTTTCCTTTTTTCTTCTTTATTTCACTCCAATCAAGGAAATAAAGTCACTAACACACAAGGGGTTACTAAATATTAAACAATATAAGAAAAAAATACTATTAAAAAGAGAGAACAATAAAAGAACAAGAATTAAGACAAAAGATAATGATTTAGATTACATTTAAATCTTTGAAGAGCAAAGTTGATTGGGAAGCAAAAAGCCAGAAGAGAGTTCCATAAGAAAAAAAAGTGTGATAAAAGAAACTGTTAGAATAGAACTTATCTAGACATTACAACTGTATAATGATGTGACTTTACTGGCAATCTAGTCTGTCAGTTAAGTGCCATATGTGATACGTGCTTGGGTGATCATGTCTCTTTAAATGCATGACTGACTAGGCAGATTTTCCCACAGTATGTCGCCATTTCTTTCTGCAGTAGAAAGTTTATCAAACAAGGCCACAGAACTCAATCTGTTTTTGTATTCAACCAACAGCTGAAGAGATGGATTAATACCTTTCCCAAGGGTATTTGTGTGAAATAGAATTCAACTGGAATTCAAACTCAGCTCTCTGATTTCTCATTCCAAGTTGATATCCATTACACCACAATGTTCATCATGAAGTTTAGTTACCATAGAGAAAAGAAATATTTATTTTGTTATTATAGAAAAATGTGGCAAAAGGCCAAAAGCTGGGATAGAGAACGACTGGTCTTCGGTTTGGCTTATCTTAAACTTTGCTAGCCATGATCACTGACCCAAACATACTAAAGTATTCCTTAGACCAAAACAACACATTATTACTTACCATTCTTACTACAGCCACCAAAATACCTCAAAGTCTCTATGGAAGAAAGTTCATCAAAACAATTACGATGAAAGTATTTTTAGAAAAGCCACAGAGAAGCTATATTATTGTGGTATGAAAATGACTGAAGTTAAGATGATAGGTCAAAATCAATCGTACAAGAAGTTTGTCTCTTATAAGAAAAGAATTTGACTTCTTTTATACACAATGATTGATTATACTTCTTTTTTCACTATGTTTCAACTGATATCCCATATTCCCTATATACTGTATGTTTGCATTATGTTATATTCTGATGTTTACAGAATACTTTAAATGAAAAAAAAATCAGCTTTATGGAAGAATGCAACAGATAACTTGAACAGTTCTTTAGTTAAAAAGATAAAAAGTTCTGAAAGGATGAAACTATGAAGCTGAATGAAAGATGAAGAGATGGGAAGTGGAACAAAATAGTAAGGCTGTAGTTTGGTAAAGTTAAGGCTGATTATAAAAATTAGCATTAATGCAAACTGTAAAATTTGATATTTATTTTTAAGAATTAAGATAAAAATCTTGGTATTAATTTCTAGCTATAATTTCTTGAATCGCATTCATCATTTATTCTTTCTTCAATACCCACTGTACCCAGTCTTTTCTCTCGCTGTAACCCCCTGCAAAAGATTTAAAAAAAAAAAAAAAAAAAACAACATTGATAACTGGCATCTCAATGCCAGTGGGCATGAATGAATTATTTCTCATTTTTAAAATCTGTTTTTAATCATTTTTCCCCAAGCAAAGTAGAGAAAACACTAGTTTGCAGGTGATTATTGTGAGAGAAAAAACTGGGTACATAAGTGGAAGTGCATGGTCACCTACATCCTGAAGGGACGTAGCTCATGAAGAAGAAGAATTTGTTGCAATATGACCTTGGTATCCAAAAGTTGTTCTGATGGATATATTTGGAGATGTCCAAAAACCAGCTGTAGGAAAAAAAATCTTTCAGAAAAGGGATATTTTTTTCATACTTAAACAATAGGGAATAGCTGGATTTATCTAATGTATTTTCTCAGACAAAAGGAACAAGTAAACACCTGCATGAATGTTATATATATATATATATATATATATATATATATATATTGTAACTAAGTTGTTGAACTCGTAGGTTTATTAACCTTTTGTTCATGCATTTTAAAACATTATAACAATCATTACAGTATATATATATATATATATATATATATATATATATATATATATATATATATTTATTTTTTGTTTAAATATACATATTGTCCTACATCAATGGCATGACTCAGAGTTTCATGCATTGAAACTGAGTCATAGGACAATATATATACTTATTAATATATATAATATAGCTATGTTCATACATTGAGCACTGTTTTATTAACACCTGAATAATTATACTATACATGTGTGCACCCTCATATGTATATTTATTAATTCACATCACTATATATATATCTTTGGATATATATTTTTGAAAAAATAAATAAATGTGTTTTAAAATATATTAAAAACAATAAACTGTATACACAAATTTTAACTAGCCATTTTGTGCATACAAATCATGGCTCTGATTCTAGCCTTCTACCCAATATAGACATGAACAAATGTATGTCAATTTAGTGAAAGACTGCAAATAGCATCTAGATCAGAAACAAAAAAGACCATAGGCAGATAGAATTATTAAGTTATGTGAATGCTGGCAGAAATTTTGAAACAAAAACATTTCACACTGTCAAAAATATTAAAAAAATGGACTTACTTTTTATTTAATAAACCATGCAAACATTTTGGTTGGCAGGGCAGAGTGAAGAGCCTCTTTAGCAAATCTGTTGACTTCAAATAAGTGGTGACTATATTCTCATTGGAGCCAAAATTGAAAATTAACTCCTTGCAATAATAGGCAATCTGACTTTTGCTGGCCTGTAGTCCTAAATATATTGACATCAGTGGTCATTTATCACTGACTCACAGTTCGTTATTTTTCATTTTCTTGTACCGCCACCTTGAACCAGACAGAGCCCCTTTTTTTTTCTAATCAATCAGCTTTTATCTGCCTTACTGTAAAACATTGCCAGTGTTTTCCTGTTCCATGTTTTACTGTTATGTGGAACAAAGAACATTTAACCAAAATAACATTCTGGATTCTTTTATAACCATGTTGTTTATAGTCTTCTTTGATGGTAGGTCTTTCCAAAATTTTAGCAGTTTTAGAGAGATAACAAATCATGTGGCTCATAAGTGAAATTCCATTCATCTATTTGATCCAGTCAATAGAGTAGGTCAAAGATTTGGATGATACATGGATTAGGCTGATTATAGGCTGGAGTCTGTTTTGTGGAATGGAAAGCACTATGATTTTAGATCTGTAAACAATTGTCCCGCAAACAGTATTTGGCAAAGTCATATGAGTCTGGGTAAAAAAAAAAAAAAGAACACAAAAACATGGAATTCAAACAAACATCAATAAACATACTAAGACATGTCACAGAAGAAAAAAGTAAAAAATGAAATTGAAGTTATGAAAGTTCAATACAATTTTCAGTATGCATCTCTGAAATACTTGTATGCCTCGTCTCTAGTGAAAGAAAATGTGTGTTGCCACTACAAAAGTCAAAGGAAAAAGAGAGAAAATATTTAAAATATGATGCAACCTGTAATATCATCAGGAGGGATAATCCAATTTTATCTCAATGATTTTATTTCTCAAACTTCCGTTTTTAGATCACTATTCTTTAACCTGCCATAGCTTTCCAATATCATGAGAATGTTGCCAATTACTTTTTTATTGCTCTATGACACCTACTGAGTCACATTTTGATAATTGTGCCAAAATGTTTTTCTTTTATATTGATATATGTATTACCAGTAATGTTTTCATCCTTGGCTTTTTACAATTTACTAAAATAAAACTGGAAGAGCAAATAGGACAATGATTATCATAACAAGAAGTAGAATTGGCAATCTGAGTTCAATTTCTAGCCTTGTTTCTTGCATTACCTTTTGATCTAACATCATTGGAAAAGACAGAAATCAATTTCTTTTCCAAGCAGCTATATGTTGAACAGCAAAATGGATTAGCCTCTCTAGTTTTGAATGGCAGCCAGTCTAAGAAAAAGAGAACTCTGAATTTAAAACTGCAGAGAATGCAACAAGAATCCACTCCACTATCTTTCCCTAGAAATATTGGCAATCCACAAATGATAAAGAAAAGGATTCTATGGAGTGCCATGATGGCCTGAGTCTTGAAAGGACATGCATATATATCATATGATAATATAGTTTTAAGGTATGCTATATTTATGGGTAGAAGTGCTCAATATCAGGCATAGAACATGTGTAAATATAAAAGCAGACACTGAGGTTAGCACTGATCGACAACAGTTTGTTTCATGTGTTCAAGCATGAAACAGACTATCACCACTTAGCATTAATCACAGTGTCCACTTTCAAGAAGGATTGAAAATTCTGTTCTAATTTTGCTATCCCTCCTAACAACCTTAAGATTGAGTTTGGCGAAGCTTGCTTTTCTGTATATGAAACTTAAAGCTGTGAAGGTAGCCGAAAGATCAAGTATCTTTTATCATCATTTATAACTTTCTCTCGGGATCTTTTTATATGCTACATTGAGCACTTGTTTTTGTCATGTTAACTTTTATTGATTTTTGTTATATACATGCCATATATATATATATATATATATATATATATATATATATGTCAAAATATACTCAGTTATGATCTGAGATTAAGGACAAGATGGTTAAATAAGATAAAGACAAGAGGAAAACTGTATTTTAAATTGTCTACGTGTTTTGTCCTGTGATGGACTTTATCAAGGCAAAAAGACAGAATGAGCTTTATTCTAAATTACGTATCTATAAACAAACAGTGTTGGCAACCACAAAAGTGTAACTTATGGAAATTATACTAAAACAGACTAATATAAATAATAAAAAGTTAAAAGAAAATGGTTGAATTCCCTTCATTTTAACATCTCGTGACTTTGCACTATACATGAAGGAATTCTAAAAACTAAAATATTCTGTTAATCTTTTGAAATGATTTGTGAGCGTCTTTGTGGTTGCCAACACGGTTTGTTTATAGATATGTAATTTAGAATAAAGCTCATTTTGTCTTTTTGCCTTGATAAAGTCCATCACAGGATGAAACACACACACACACACGCATATATATATATATATAATTTTGAAAAAAAAAAACATTTTTTTTAATAATGTGTTTTGAGTATATAATCTAGCCAATTTCATGTTGATTTTTTGTTTCAAATACCACACATTATGATGACAGAAAATCTACCAAGAATGGTGAAACATTGTAGGAACTTAGATGCAAATTTACTGCAGATGAACTATCAATTAAAACTTTTGAAACATTTTCATCTTAGTGAATTATTAAAATGTTTAGAAATAATTTCAAAGTTTAAAATTCTCAGCATGTCTTATTCATATGCACATATGAATATATATATATATATATATGAGGATCAGCTGTCATGGAATATGATCAAATGAGATTTATTTTTTCAGCATAGCCTCCCTTGTTAGTTTGCCTAGAAAGAAACAAGGCTGTTATTAAAAATAAGGTATGAAATTATTGCATGCAAGTTTTCACAGCACCAGCATAATTCTTTCATAATCAGCTTATGAACATTTCAACCCACCTTTGTGTGTGTGTGTGTGTGTGTGTATATATATGTGTGTGTGTGTGTGTGTGTGTGTGTGTATGCATGTGTAAATTATTTTCAGATAAAGTGTATTTGTAAAGGAACAAAATGGATAAAAATAAGAGGATACAGGACTTTATCTAGGAAAATGTAGGATTTATTTTGATGCACATGTTCATCTACAAGAGCAACAATGTAATTGGTTTATTAAGGCATTTAAATTTGAGAACATTCATGAATATTTATCAGGTGGTTGAAGGGTCAGTTAAAAAAAATATGGAAGACACAAAGTGTCATAATTCAAAATCTGGTAAGTCAAACGTAAGTGAGCAATATTCAGAATTTTTTTAAATAAATGAATATTGTTTAAATTGTCATCAGACTGTTATGGTTTGGGATGGATGTATACACTTTACATCTTGAAAAAGATGAGGTGATAGATTTAACCATTTTCTTTTAATCTTTTTTTTTTAACAGTTTAGTGGTTGTGTAAGTTGGCTTGAGAAAGAAATAATTATTTCAGGAAAAGTTAGTTTGGAAAGAATAAGCTGTGAGTTATTAAGACACTAAACAGTGTTTTTAAATATGTAATCAGTTTGTTTTTTTAAGCATTTTTCTTTCATCAAACAGGTTTTAATATTTGATTTTGAAATGGTAAGCAGTTGAGACAAAGGTTGAAAGAGTAACATTCTTATTTTTCTTACAAATGTTTTAATAAAAAGCTGAAAAAAAGATCCAAATCAATTTGTGTAAGAAACAAAAAAGGACTTGTGTCTACAGCTGAAGCAGTTAGTTTATAGAGAGCTTAAAGCAGCAATTTTCATAGTGTTTAAAGTTGCATTTAAGCTGTGTCAGATTGGTGGATTCTACATGCTTATGAGCAACCCAACTGTGCTTTTAGGCTTTGTGCAGAAAAGTGGAAATATTCAGTCATCTTTACTGGACTGGTCACATAGTCAGAACACGCCTTCTTCAGTAATTGGTCATTTGTTCCATTTTCTTGCTTCCAGCTAAATAACCACTGAACAAATGTCATTTTTTTTTCTTTGGTTTTATATGCCAAGTCTGTACATGACATTTGTCAAACAAAGCCATCTTCATATATGCCCATCATCAGCCTACACTCCATGACATTATCACAAGAGACAAGTCACCCTGTGCTTTTCAGGGACAAATCTCATTACTGTTCTAAGAGTAAGTGGAAGAGAAGCAGATTGCATTCTCTTTATCAGCTAAAACATCCATAGTCTATTATCTCTATCATTCTTATGTGTAACATCCTTCCATTGTGTTGCTTTCAGTGGAGACCAACCCAATTCATCAGAAAAAAATTGTAACACAATGCAGCAGAAGAAAATGGATGAATAAAGAAAAGAAGTAAACAAAATGATATTTGATGGTCTACAGAAAAATAGTTCAGGAAATATTTTACCACTTGGCTGTTCACACTACATCTTACTCCTGGTGACCAACTCTGCAATAATGCAACAAAATGTTAACATGTTACATTAACTCTGCTTCATTTACAAGCGTAATTTTAACATGGAGATGCCAAGCTATGTAAAAAATCTAAAAAGGAGTAGTGGAGAAGAAAAGGTTAGGAAGCACTACTTTAGACACTTGTGAAATTGCCTTAATTCTGTACAAAAGATGATGTTGAGAATGTTTGCATCAATTGATAGCTTTTTTTTTTTTTATCAATTCACACTCAAGCAAGGTGATAATCCCTCTAAAGCGCAAGGAGTTACTGGGAGTTAAAGAGAATGAAAAAGTATGAGAAGGAACTGGAAACCCAATTCTAGTTAAACCTCTTCTTCTATTCAAAAAGACCATGGTAGAGTATGAACTAAATCAGCAAACCTCCTGAGGAGAAAAAACAATAAATAATTACTAACTAAAATTTAAGAGTTCAGAGACATTAGATATATAGGGTTGAAGTAGACTTTAGAAGGAACCAGAAACCCAATCCTAAAGAGGTAACAAGGGATAAACCTCTACTTCTGTTCAAATGACTAGTGAGGAGTGTGAAGCGAATGATAGGCAAACCTATATACTCTTACTTCCTAATGTTTATTTTCATGTGTTAATTTTAATATCAGAGATACCAGCCCAAGCAATTATTTTAAAAGTGGCACTAGAGAAGAAAAAACCTCTTTTGACTAGTGGATAGAATATATATGGGAAAGCTAATGTCTACTCACATTCTGTAGACTACTAGTATTTGTACTTTACAAGTACTGGTAGTCTATGGTGTGTAAGTAAACATTAGCTTACCTCATACTTAATTTTGCATATGATACTGTGGAAATGGAGGCACAGTGGAGTAATGGATTGTGGTTCAAACTGAGGAATTGAAGAGTTGAGTTTAAATTCACTTACATGCTAATATCCTTAGGAAAGTTATGAATCTCTCTCTTCTACCCCAAGCTATGGGTAAATAGCAGAACAGACTGGGTTCTGTAGCCTTGGATTGTGTCATGAAGAGAGCTGGTTCTGCAAACATTAAAAATGATGAAATGACATGACAAAGGCAAGGATAACGGAAACAAGGAGATTAGATTATGCCAAATTTTATTAGTGGCAAAAGTCAAAGTTAAAAGGAACAAATGACAAAAAAATTTAGTATTTTTAATACACTGGTTGGTTGTGCTAAAAGTCACCAGTTTTTATCTTGAAAAGAACAGTATATCAGCACAGCAGGATAAAACTTATGGTCCTGGAAAGGATGCAGTTGGAGGCAGTCTGTTAGAGCTATCTGGAGTAGCAAGGGCTGAAGATATTGATGGCTACCTAGCAGCTGTTGTCAAAACTGTTGCTGCTGGTTGTGTCAATAGCTGGTTTTGGCTGTTGCTGCTGCTATTGATAGCTGTGTCAAAGTCTGGTTTGGTGACTGTGAACTGCTGTTAATGGCTATGTCAAAGTCTGGTTGCTTCTGTTGCTGCTGATGCAGACTGTGTTAAGAGATTGATTTAGGCTGCTGCTGGCTATGTCAAGGGCTCGTTTTGGCTGCTACTGGATCAGTAACTACTCAATCATCCTCTCCTTTTTTTTGGTTTTGTTTCTGCATGCTGGTTTTATGACAAGGAATATTACAACATTAATGAGCTTAAAGCTACTTCTGTTTGCAAATAAACAATCGGAAAGTAATTTTAAATTCTGAAATATAATACAACTGGACATAGCATGACCAAGAGCAGAGAGAAAATAGTATTTGCTTTGAGCGGCCATAAAAAAATATCACTGAAATGACTCACAGAATTATTAATTTTGATCATACTGTTTTATGTCAAACAGAATAATAATAGAGTAGCATGAGGTTATGATAGTTGCAACCAGTGTTGGAGAAGGAAAACTCTGAATTCAAAAGCAGCCTGGAGAAGGTTGGACTATGAAAATATGCAGGATGTCTCAAAAAAAAAAAAAAATATATATATATACATATGCAACAGTCTGTCATGCCAAGCATTAGCGAGGACTTTGAAGATGATGAATTTTATTTTCAGCAAGATGGGGCACACCCACATTACCATAATAATGTTAGATACTTTCTTGATGATGTTATAAAACTGAATGTCATATCTACTCTGATTTAGTCACTTATTGAAATCACTTAAAATCTGCTTAGCACACATACAATTTTGGCTTCAAATTGGATTTCTACATTCTGTCTCAGAAAACCATTAAAACAGGATCCACGTTTCACTTGCTAAATGCTGTTGTTTGATTGGTCTGTAAATCAAAGAGTTATGTTTTTGCCTACATTTGCACAGTCAGATCAAAAATTAACATGTCACAGAAAGCCATTAAAACAGGATCCATGTTTCACTTGCTAAATGCTGTTGTTTGATTGGTCTGTAAATCGAAGAGTTATGTTTTTGCCTACATTTGCACAGTCAGATCAAAAATTAACATGACAAATTTCTTCTTTCCTCACACATAAATGTGAAAATATTAATCAGTGAATAAAAACATTAGAAAATATACCCAGAGACAAAACCTAAGAAAGACAAGCCTACATGAAATTTAACTTTGCTATATAAATTGCTGAGAAAATTAAATTCAGCAGAAGGGCTTACTGGCTGCTACGAGGCTGGATGGTTAGCAACACACCTGCCTTACCTTATCACCCAACCATACATCAAGACCTTACCTCTCTTCTTCCCACTTTGTCAGCAAGGAAGAAAGAACAACCTGCCAATGTCATGATTACTACTAGAGAAGGAAAGAGAGAATATCACAGAGGTACTGACTACCTACCTCACTCTTTGATTGTCACATATTTGTTCACTTTCCTCATCTCTCAAGTTTCTGTCCCCTACTCACTAAGGACAACCGCTTTGAAAACCACACATATCCTCATGAACATTACATACTATTACAGGCAGCCATCTTAAAACAAATTCATACCAACATCTAGACATAAACTGGCTAAGAATTAAGGACAATCATAATTGTAATTTTATTTAATCAATGAGATAAATTTACGTCTGCCTTTGTCATAATTCTTCTTGCAACCATACGCTTGTTTATAACAATGAGATCTTGCCAAACAGGTGGATTGGATGAAGGGGTTTCATGGAATACCCTCTGAGTTACCAGACCTCACATCACTAGACATTTTTTATGCCTAAAAGACAAAGTTTACATTAACAAACTTGCAACAGTTGCTGAACTGAGAGCAGCCATTGAATGAGAATGCACACAAATACCAGACAAATTGTTTCATGGTTTGCAGTTCCATTATTTCACATTGTCAGCAGTGTCTAGACCAAAATAGGCATAAGTTTAAAAACAGGCATTCACAAAACAATAATCTCTGTAGATTCTATTTAATTTTGGAAATATATATTTTAATAAACACTGATTTTACAATTATTTAAAGTGTGTATACCTTTTTTGGTGATACACTATATGTTTAAGTTTTAGCACAGCATTTCTTTCATCAATCCAACACAGTTGAGGCAATATTAAAATGTTTTCCTGTAGCTACATTTTATGAAAGATTGTAATTTGCCTTGCAGTATGCCTCCCTTTATCCATGACACTGATGTTGTCCAGTGAAAGAACAAGGGCTGATACAATTTAGCACCAGTGTCATCACAAAAATTGCCAAAAAGTGGTTGGCCTCAGATTCTAACTTCAGGGTATACTCCTGAAAGCTTTTCTATGTTTATTTATTTGTTTAGCTGCATATCAACTCCTTATGGGCCATTTAATACCAAAATTATATTTCTTGGGGGCATTAGTAATTACCTTTACAAAAAATATTGCTGGCAAATTTTTTATGTTTTTTACAAAAACGTATTACTGGTAAATTTTTACTATGAAAATGTATTGCTGGTATTTTCACAAAAGATTTTTTAATACTTTTATAGTGCTTTGACCTTAGTTTGGGGGTTAATTATTTGCCCATAGCTGGAACCCTAATAGGTGCTGGATCAGGTTGGACCTGGGAACAATAGCAATTAAGAGGTGGTTACACACTCCTCACAACTCCTCAATCAAAGGCCTTGCTGCCAGATGTAGTTTATCGTCATACCCAGGATGGCTTCCATGATTGAGTAAGGCCACAAGGCAGTAGAAGTTTCAATTCAAAGTCTTCTTATTCTTAGATGGTCAGCTCTCCCAGGCTAATGAATTCTATTTACCCAATTTCAGTATTACCTCTTTCATTGTATACCTATATCATGTATTTTAAGTAGATCTGTTCCTTATTGTTTAAAGTAAACATTCAAATACCTTGTGTTTTAGCCCATGAATACAGTTTGAGTATATACTTTAAAAAAAAGTGATTATTGTTTTTCAGAAAACTTGACCTAACTCCTTATTACTGTTATTTTCTATATGTTGTGTCTCTTCAGAATGTAGGTGACCATGGCTCTCCACAATTTCCTATCTCTTGTCACTTAGCAATTTTTGCCTTTTTATTAGCTCCTGTTTGACTATGTATATTTTTTTTTATGCAAGCTTGTTTTCGCAGTTTTCCTCTGCCTCTTTTGCCATCAATATATCTTGTGAGTGTCAAATTTTGCAAGTCTTCTTTCTTCATTATGTGTTCTAGAAATTTCAACTACATCTTTCAACATCTAAATATCAGTTCTTTTTTACTTCCATTTTTTAAAACTTCCTCTTTAGTCAAAATGTTCTGTTTTCATGGTATTTTCAGCATGCTTCTGTAGAATCACATTTCTCTTGCCTCATGTTTCTTCATCTGTGAGGAAATTGTTCAGCATTCATTGTTATATAGGAGGACTGATATTATATAGCAATTGAGCACTATTTTCTTTCTGCCTGTTATATTGAGTTGTTATAAGACATGTGATCAGTAGTCAACATCCACTTGTCTCATACTTTACTACACACTTTATATCTCTCTTATTATTTAACATATGTGAATACATACAATTCTGTTTACTAGTTCACTACAGTTTCTAATGAAATCTTCATGTTTCTTAGTATTATTAGCTATTGGAAGGCATTTTCAATTCCAATGTGCCACTTGAGTTTTTGATTTTTTGCAAACTGTATATGAAACATATTAGACTCTCTCATTTGCATATAATATTACAGTATTGTGTATCAGCATAATATGCAATGATGCAATATAAATAAGAGAGTCTGATATGTCAGTAAATACAGTCAGTATAACCTCAGAGTTTCCTTTGCAGTTATTATCTTGGTGTTAATTTTTTATATGAAATTTTACTTTATTAAATAATCATTTACAATTTAAACTTTCTATTAGCCGACCAGAGTACTGAAAGACAGAAAAATCTCATTAAAAACAAAGAAAAGAGTGCTGGACTGCTAGGTGATATTTGTCCTTCTGTATGGCAGTGAGACAATCTCCTCAAAAATGAAGAAGAGGTTGGTTGGTTAGTTGGTTGGTTTAACCAGCATATCTTCAAAGTTTTAATTGCTTTCAAGGTTGTTTGTCTTTGAACTTTTAATTGTTTTCAAAGTTGTTTACCCACAAACTTTTAATTGCTTTCAAAATTTTTTGTCCTCAAATTTAATTGCTTTCAGATTGTTTGCCATCTAATTTTTAATTGCTAATCACAGTTGTTCCTTGATTATAAAATGTCATCATTTGGTGGGATATATATTGAACATATAGTCATTGTTTTATGCAGTGTGGCCTTATTGGCAACTGTTTGGATGTTTGTTGTTATATTTATTTTACTGTGAAGTGTATTGTTTCAGATCAGAACCGATACCCCTCCAGAAGCCCTGCCTCTGGAATTATGGACGTAATTAAACATCTGATAGTTCCTAATATTGATGTTATCATCTTGTCTCAAGAAGGTTTCTTGGAGGCAAATAATTGTAGGATGTTCTTGTGTTAATAGTAGGAACAATTCATTCATATTTGCTTTTAATCCACAACAGTTCCACTGAAACATTTTTTTTTACCCATGGTTGAGAATTTGATTTTAGGTTTTGTCTTTTAGCAGTTTGGTTAGTTTGTTAGTATTGATGGTTTTTATTTTGTGATTTGTTTTTTAGTATTTTGTTTTCAATCTCCATTTCTTTAAGTTCCTCAAATCTGTTTGGTGTTGGTAATGGAGTGGGCTGTTTTGGGGTATTTTTTTTAGTTAGATTTTGTTTTTTGCAGTGTCTCTCGTTTCATGTGTGTCTTTGTGGTAATCAGGAGATATGGTAGATGAACTTTGTTGCTTTTTCTTTGATTGTTTAGTTTCGTTGTTTTCTTCTTGAGATATTCCTGTGTTGGTGTTTTTGATATTTGTTGTTTGGAGGGTTGTCCTGAGTTGTTTGGTTTATTTTTTGGACTGCATTAGTATATGTTTTTGTTCCCATAAAAGTTTTTACTATTTTCCTTGCTTCTAAGAAAGATATATTCTTTGTGTGCTTTACCATTATTATTTTTTTTCTCTCTTGTATATATCTTTGAATAGGCAGGAGGTTCTTCATGGCAATTTGCATATCCTATATTTTTGCATTCATATTCTGTATGGGTTGGATTACGCTTCCCACATTTCCCACATACAGGTCTTCCTCTGCAGACATCTTTGTGATGCCCAAATTTATGACATTTAAAGCATCATTGGGAGGGGGTATATAATGCTCTACCATTTCTAATGTATAACCAATTTTTATTACTTTAGGAATTGTAGGTCTATCGAAGATCAGTATATACGTGTGAGGTTGTATGGTTTCTTCATTTCTTCGAATGGTGATTCTTTTGTATTCTTTTAGTCCCTGTTTTAGTAGTGCTGTCTCTATTTCTACTGGTGTAGCAATAGAAACTACTTGGCTCAACACACTTCCAAAATTCTGAAAAAAATGACTAAAAAAACATTTGTTTTTATTGATCCCTCTGATAGTTCAGTACCCCATAAAATATACATTAGATACATTTTAGGTTGAGCCATAAATAATTTTTTTTTTTCATCAACTTTATTCTTCAAAAAGTGCAATTATATTTTATTAAATTATATATTCCCCATTATTTCGAATTGTTTGTTGTCACTTATCAGGCACATCCTCTATGCCTTTTGTGTACAACTCTGTAGATTTTGATGTGAAAAAAATTTCATTGAACACTTGAATCTAGTTTTCATTAGGTTGGTTGATGAAAAAAAGAAAAAGAAAAACAATATAAAATTCACTTTTTTTTTTTTATCCATCATGTTGAATGTGGTAAAGTTATTCAACTTTTAACAAGAAAAATCTAAAGTTGATGTTAAAAAATATCATTGATTTAAGATGGAATGATTTATATTAAAATACATTGTATTTATTTTCAATTTTCTTAATTGATTTTTCACTTATATTCATATGATCCCTTATTGTGCATAATTAGGTTACAATAAAATTTGAATTTTATATGAATACAACCTTATGAAAAAAAAAAGAGATGTAGTAGAGATGGGGGGGGGGGGGCTGTGTGAGACCCTTGCACTGGTCTTATAGATAGATAGAGAGAGTGAGTGAGTGAGTGAGTGAGTGAGTGAGTGAGAGAGAGAGGATAATCAATATGAAAGTTATTTATGTTCAATGCTTTAACTAAATTTAAAAGAAAAAAAAGATTATCACCAACCATCAATGTAAATCTCATATGTACCAGACTTGAACTTTGGTTGTATTTCATTTTATAGCCCAAGTTGAACTCAGAAGACACAGAAATATCTTTCCAGAATCCCATAGAGAGTCAAGAGAGATCAATATTAAGCTGCAATTTGGGATGATCCAATTACATTCATGGAGGGCCTTATATTAATAGCCAGTGCTTCTTACACACACTCAGTAGGTGGCATCTCTGCTATCACTCATGGGTACTACAGGGGAATAGCAGCCAGTGTTGAAGTGAGATTAAAATTCTGGCTGACATCTGACATCTACTGATTAGAAGAATTAAAAATAGAACACAAGAAATGAGCAACATTTTCAGCAAATCATATATATATATATATATATATATATAAATGAATAAGAAGAAAATAATTACAATGTTCAAAACAGTGCTGAATATAAAAATACAGCAATGAATATTTATTATTAATTATTACATTAGAACATGTGCAAACTACAGACTACTACAAAATTGTACATTTTGTATCGACATTAAAAAAACAATGTCTCATGAGGTAGTAATGGTAATAAACATTTTATTTAAAAAAAAGTTTCTTTTAAGAACAACACCTCCCTTTATTTTTGGAATTTTTATTTTTTGTATGAGGTAAAAAGATATTAAAAAGGGAAAGAAAGAACTTTTGTAGTTCCTCTAGGTGTATTTTACAAAGGGGTTTATCAGCTACTATTGTGCAAATTCATTGTCCTAGGAAGTAGAGAATGAATTTTAGACAATTTTTGGGTGTTGAATCTTGAAATAGAGGTATTGTTGGGTGTCTGTGGGTTTATAGTAAATGTCTGTGATGTAATTGTTTTTGTTTTTATGAGTATGTCTAGAAATGGCAATTCATTATAGCTACATTCTAGTGTGAACTTAATTTTGGGGTGCAAGTTTTGAAGTAGATTGTGTAGTTTATTTATGTCTCTCCATGTTGATCTCCAAAAGATAAAACAATCATCTAGATATCTCTTTCATGATTTAGTGAATTCTGTTTTTATGTCTTCCCTAAGTGAGAAAAAAAAAAAGAAAGTGTTCAAATTAACTAAATAAATGAATAGGATTGCTGAGATTCAGTCAGTTAAGTACCATACTGGATACACACTTGGATGATCATGTCTCAAAAGAGACATAACTGATTGGGCAGAAGATTTTCCCACAGTTGGTTTGCCTTACTTTTTGTGGTAGACTGGTTGCCACCCAAGGCTATAGAACCCAATCTGTCCTGTTATTTGGACCATAGCTGAAGGGAAGAGACAGATTAATACCTTTCCCAAGGGTATTTGCATGTAAGTGAATACAATGAATTCAGCTGGAATTAGCTCTTCAATTTTTTGTTCTGAGCCGATATCCACTGCACCACTGCTGAGATTAGAAAATCGAATAATCTATTTTACTGGATGTACGTTTTCATTGTCATTCAGAAGACTGTAGATATTTTCTTGCCCCAAAGAAGTCAATTTTTATTCAAATCTTCACTCATTCTTGAGAAAGATTCATTGAAATTGTGTTTCCTTATTTCAGAGTTTGTGACAGCAAAACTTACATTTTACCAGTTTTTTCATTCAAAATCCTACAGCATTTAAACAACAAATAAAAGGCGCATAATGGCTTTTTATTTTTACCTATAATCATGATTATTTTTTTTTAATCAATTCAAACTAAGCAAGGTAACAATGCCACTAAGATGCAAGGAGCTACTGAGAGTGAAAGAGAATGAGAAGACTTTAGAAGGAACTGGAAACCCAATTCTAAACAGGAAACAGGAGATAAAGCTTTGTTCTTGTTGAAAAGACTGGGGAAGGGTGTGACCTGTGTGTGTATATATATATATATATATATATATATATATATATATATATATATATATGATCGATACAAAATAAAATTATCACTTAGCTGATTGAATTAAAGAAAAATTTTTATTTAATCATTTCACCCTAAAACAAGGAGGAACTGCCACTAGCGCTCAGGGTATTACAGTGAGAGAAAACAGTGAGAATTGAAGAAAGGATAAGAGATGAATGAAATTCAAGAAAATAGAAATTGATATTGCATTTCAATTTTTGGAGAATCTAGCTATCAGGGAAACAAGTAAATGGAAGGTAGTTCTACAGGTGGGAAGTTTAAGAAAAGGAATTTTTTGAGTAGAAGGGGCAGTTGCATTTAACTATTTCAATAGTAAGATGCTAATCTAGTCAGTCAGTTAAGTGCCATATGTGATACATGCTTGGGCGATCATGTCTCGAAAGAAACATGGCTGACTGGGCAGAAGATTATCCCGCAGTAGGTTGCCATTGCTTTCTGCGGTAGACTGGTTGCCGACCAAGGCTAGAGAACCCAATCTGTCCTATTATTTAACCCATAACTGGAGGGAAGAGATGGATTAATACATTTCCCAAGAGTATTTGAGCGTAAGTGAATGCAAGGAATTCGACTGGAATTCAAACTCGGCTTCCCGACTGGAATTCAAACTCGACACACTTAAATTTGTGTGTGTGTGTGTGTGTGTGTGTGTGTGTGTGTGTGTGTGTGTGTGTGTATGTTATTGTTTGAAATTATCTAAGTTAATAGTTCATCTGATACTTAGAATCTATAATATACATCACTAAATCATATGCCTTGAGATTGAGAATTTTCTGTGTAAAATAAATGCTTTTTATTATTAGGCTATACACAGTGGGTGGTGAAATGTTTCTGATCAGCCCACTTCCCCAAATTTAAACAAATGATCAAACATCAGAATCATCATTGAATCCAGTGTTAGCTAGGCTAAGAACTTTTCAGCAACACACACACACACACACACACACACACACACACACACACACACACACACACACACAGATAAATTATAACACTTTGAATATGTGTCCCAATTTCAAATGCAAGGCTAAAACACATAACATATCTGAATTAGTGTAAATGACCACATATACAAATCAATAGATGAATAGGTTCCAAAACAAAGCCTGTATCAGTGGTATTCTGGCCCCAAGTTAATGCACTGTAATTCCCTGTTTGGTTTTATCACAAGCCTGTACTCTCACATGCTTAAAACTGAACAGATGGTGAATATTTCATTGAGACTTATTGCAAAATGCATTGTCTGAAGCTCAGGACACAGATGGTGCATTGGCAGGATGATTGTTACTCTGTCACGAGATATCCAAAGACTTTGAAAATTGTATCTGAATACTGATTACCTCCCTTGCGTGTATATACAGGTCAAAATCAGAAACATTCTTCAGGGTGTTGGAATTTTATTATCAGTGTGTATGTGTGTGTGTGATTTAAAATTTTCTATATTTATACAAGAAAGCATATCGAGTATAAACCATTCATAGATGGAGACAATGTGGATATAGGAATCAACAAGACTTGGTCTAAAGATCACAATGAGGAATGAAATTCATAGTCAACATGCAATGTTGGTTCTTATGATTACTGTGTGTGCTTCAATATTAAATCAATAATATTTTTTTCTGCTAGGCTGGTTTCCCTTGGTTAGAATGAAAAGATAAAATTGTGTGATTTTGTTCTAAAGGCATTAATTTAATTTGTGATGTCAATTGTTTGTTTCTAACAACATCATAAATTAAAATAACAGTTTTAGAACTAAAGTCACACAATTTTATTTTCATTCTAACAGGTGCTAGAAGAGTAGAAAAATATTTAGAATCTAAAATTGAAGCAAACACACAGATTTCTTTCATTCTGACCTGAGTAAACCGATTTGAGAATGGAATGCATAATCAAATCAACAAAAGTTTTCCATTTTTTCTGATCTTTCAAACTCTTGTTCAGATTCTATATCTTTGTGTGTGTCTGTAGAATGCATAGTAGTTTCAGAAACAAAGTGGAAAATCCTATAAATTAACTGTTTCTCCAATGCCCATTGGTCTCAATTTCATCGAATCAAAATGAAATACAAAACATCTGTAAAAAACTGCATTGAAACTTTTGAGGATAAGAGGGGCAAAAAGTTAAATTACCTTATCAAAACTGCAGACCAGAAAGACTTTGTTTTTATATATATATATATGTGTGTGTGAAGTTCATAAATGGAGAGGATAATCAAAAAAGATCTATTTAATGCAAAATATTAAGCGATAGATCTGTATAGAGAGCTCATTGAATATTATCCAGAGCCATATAATATACCTAAAGGAAAACTCAACACATCTTCTAAAGTGGTTCCAAAAAGTAGTAACCATTTTAGATGATGTGTTGAATTTTTCTTTATGTATATTATATGGCTCTGGATAATATTCAATGAGCTCTCTATACAGATCTATGACTTAATATTTTACATTAAATAGATCTTTTTTGATTATCCTCTCCATTTACGAACTTGGCATCATGTATATATATATATGTATATAAATATATATCATAACTCAACAGTCAACAATATCTATCTATCTATCTATATATATATATATATATATATATATATGTGTGTGTGTGTGTGTGTGTGTGTGTGTGTGTGTGTATTATTTTTTTTTTAAATAACTTTAATCCAAACGGAAAAGTAGAAACGTAAATCCCAAAACCTAATCATAATTCATATTAAAATTTTAATATTAAAAAATGATACAGGAGGAGAGCTCAATGTAATAAAAATTACAGTTAATTTGTGACGTTAATTTCTTAATTTCTTAACCGTCATTTTTTATTTTTATTTCTTTCTCATTTTGAAATATGTGCTAGTTGCTGATCATATGTGAAACCTCTCTTAGGGATTTCATGTTGAAATGATCATTCAACAGTTTTGAACATTGAAAGTTTATTTATTTTATTTTATTTTATACATATGTATATATAGATATTGTTGACTGTTGAGTCATGATAATGTTTGGTGTCAAGACTGCTGGTTTTTTTTCAGTAGTTCTACTGATAAAATGTATTTTGGCTAACAGGTTTTTTATCATAAAGTGCTCAATATCAAAAACCTCAATCATTGGGGGCTTATCAACAGCAAGAAGCCTGATGAATGAGGGCATCATAACACTGCCCTTACAAAACTTCAACGTCGGCATGAACCTGCTCAGTTAAAGTGACAAATCCTTTACACTGAAACTATATATATATAAAGAAACAAATAATAAATATTTATCAATCCAACATGTTTCACTTTAATTAAAGCTTCATAAGTGAATGAGATATGAACAAAAAGAAATTCTGGTATTTTTATTTTCTCTAACACTTAGTGACCCTTTGTGTCTTTTTTATTGCCTTGCTTGGGATGAAAGGATTAAAACAAAAAAAGAATTAAACCTCTTCTGAGGAAAATCTTCCAGTTCTTAGTTGAACAGCTATCAGTTGGTTTGTAAATGATGGCCTATCTCTTGGCATTATACCAAAAAGTTGATTTATTTTCCTACAAACTTTAGCCCTCAACAAGGAGTCAATTGATCACCATATCAACAGCATCCAGCCTTGTAAAACCTTGCTTCACATCATTATGACAAATCATTTGTCAGACAGGACTTACCTTGCTTTGTGCAAAATTAATCCTTGTTGTGCCTCAACAAAGAAAAAAATTGGCTATGTACATGTATGTAATCTATTAGCAGTAAAGTTGATAAAATCACCAGAAATTCATTTCTTTTCCATCCATTTTGAAAGTTTATGCAAAAAAATTTTACAATGCTGAATTACTGTAGCATCATCAACATTCTAAATTTAATTATTGCCATTTAGTGAAGTGAAAGGATTTAACTATTACCATGAATGCAAGCTCATTTTCTTTATTAGTTAATTAAATTCAACATTTTAACTGAAGACAATTTCAAATTCTCTGCTTCTCCCTTTCAATTCTCTCAGCCTAAAATTTAATGGTTAATTTTTGAATTACTTGGATAATAATGATCCAATGATTCATATAATGATCAGATTTCTAATAGCATTAAACTCATCCTGTTTAAGATCAATGATCATAATAACAAAATGCCTTGACCTTGCAAGAATACAAGCATACTGCAGCATAACTTGCCAATGACAAGTTTATTGTCAGCTGAGCAATTGGCATTCAACAAATTATTGATATTCATTATTGTTTATATCCTGATAAATGGATGAATCAAAATTACTGCATAAAATTTCCTTAAAATTTAAGCTCTTTTCGCCTAATCAATTTTGCTGGCTAAGGGTAATCTTAGACCTAGTGGATTTAATATTTTAGGCATCCCATCGCCTTTAAAAAATTGAACATCAGCAAATAATGGGTGAAATAGTTTTGGCATCCTAGCTTAGTAGGAGTTAATTAAACTAAAGACGGTATGAAACTTCAGTCAGTTAAATGCCGTACATGATACACACTTGGGCAATCATGTTTTAAGACATGACTGACTGAACTGAAGATTTTCCCACGGAGGTTGCCATTATTTTCTGTGGTAGACTGGTTGCCAACCACGGCTATAGAACCCAATCTGTCCTGCTATTTTACCCTTAGCTGAAGAGAGAAGCAGCAGATTAATTCCTTTCCAAATGTCTCGTTTCTAGCCAATATTCACTGCACCACAACATACAATGTATGAAACTTACTAATTATTAAATCCACAGGGCGGGGCCCCAACTTTTGGCTTATAGTGTATATGATTAATGCTCACCACTGGATTAAGTGTATTAACAAGGAAGAAAATTATATTAAAAAATAAATTCTAGTATAAAATAGTTTTCTCGTCATTAGGCTGCAGACATATTGATGCATCTACAAACCATACTTTTCGGTGTATGATACACTTTTTATACCCTAAATTTTATGCCAAATCTGCTTGCATACTATATACTAAAGGTATGAGTAATAGATATGATATATGCAATCCAGGTGTAAATATATGTAAATATGTGTAAATAGGAAAACAGAGTTTAATTCATTTAGATGTGTTGTTTTCAACAATAGTATAAATTTTAAAAGAGCAATGTGATTGATCAATCTGGTTGCCTAAGCAATCAACAATCATGAAGTAAGATCTTGATCACCCCTAATGGATGAAGAAAAAAGCAAATACTTGCTCAGATGAGCATGTGGGTATAGAATTCATGAAAAAAAAAAAAAAATTACAAGCTTGCTGTATTTTTTTTTTTTTTATATATAATCGTATCGCTTCAAACAAAGCCTTTTACTGCCACTGTTGTGCAGGGAGTTACATAAAAGGAAAGTTATGAGAAAGAGTGGCAGGATACAGAGGGTGTCAGGAAATGGGTAAGAGAAGGATGAAAATACTGATGAGAGTGGAGTGGGTGGAGAAAGGAGCATGAGAGAGAGGATGCAAGTTAGTGAGATAGGAGATGACTATTGACTTTACATTTAAATTGTTGGAGATTTTGAAAAGTTAAGCTGATTCAGACAAATCCTGATTATGTTTTTGTTAGGTTACCAAATGGAAAAAAAAGGACTATCTATGTCATTGAGCTTTGGCTGGGGAGGGAACAGCAATCTCTGAATCCGAAGCAGTTACAATAGTCTTAAATAGCACTATCCTAAATTCAAATGGAAATAACATACCAAAATCAAAAGATACTGTACCACAACAAGTGTCCAGTGATTTAACTGAAGGGGCTGAAACTCCACTAACTTAACACTTCAAAATAGCCCCTCCCCACAAATCCTTTAAGGCAATCACAAAAGAAAAAAAAAAGGTAAATTTATTTGGTTATTTTTTTTGTAAAAGTGCATTCTTTTTCTTCTTTTGCCAAAATAAAGTATTCCAAATTTAAATTAAAATTTTTTAAAAAAGTGGGAGAGAATGTTGTATTAATATACAAATTTCCACTATATTAATAGCAGTTGATACAGCTGGAGGTTAAATTAATCCTAACTTTGAAGACAAAACTACTAGAGAAATAGTAGTGAATACGTTTAACTACTTATAGTTTACAACAATAGTGATTATATCATTAAGAAATATAATAGCAGTAACACAATGGATAGAAACAATATTATGCTTGCTTATAATATTGGATCCAATGATGAAATATTTGATTTCTTTCCAAGAAATAGTGAAAGTCATAAGGATTTTGTAAACATTGAACCAAATTTGAAAAACAGTAAACTTTTTTTATTGATTTATGGTATTTATTTAAGTTAATGTTTGATTACTTTTGTGTTTACAACAATATATATGCTTTTAACCAAAAGTATGGGGCCACCATGTAGATTTAATAATTAGTAAGTTTCATACCTTCTTTGATTTGAGCAACTTCTACTAAGCTAGGATGCTGTAAGTATTTAACCTAGTGCATGGCATCCAGTTTGTTTTTTAAGATAAGTTACCTGAAATTCAAAATCTGCCAACTCTAAGGTTATCATTAGACAGCAAAGTAGGTGAGGCAAAAAGAAATAAAACTTTTTAAAAAATTTTTGCAGTAATGAATTGATTTTGTTATTATTACTATTATTGAATATCTGTTAAAACCCCTCAAGAAAAAAACAAAAAACATCAAGCCAAAAGTGAAGTTGTAAATTACTTCTGAAAAAAGGATGAAACCTTTAATTTTTAACCAATTCTTCAAAGAGGTTACCACAAACATTTGGTCTGTAGTGCTTTAATTGTTAAAGTATCAGACTGAAATTTTGTCTAATAAAAATATTTCAAATATAATGGCAGTTTTTTAAAATCATTTCACCCTATGCGAGGCAAGAAAAGCCTTGATGATGCAAAGGGTTAAAGAGACAAAAAGAGAGGATAGTAAAATACAAGGATTCAAGAAGACAGTAAATGACAATTGATGTTGCATTTAAACTTTTGAAGTTTGTAGTTGAGAGGAAAGAAAGAAGCATGAAAGGAGTTCCACAGTTGAGGAGTGGAAGATAAAAACAACAAGCTATTAGAATAGAACTTAAATTTACATTTAGCAATTTCAACGGTAGAATGACGTGACCTATTTACCAATCAAAATTAAAATTGTGAAGTCAAGGTACCAAGGAGATTATCAGAAAAATTTCCATGAAAATACTTATAAAAGCAGCAAATGGAAGCTACTTTACAGTTGTGGAGAAAATGTCTGAAGCCAAGATGCCATGTCAGGATCGATAATCAGAACAGATTCTTCATGGATTTTGTCAAGAATCTCTAGATATAAAACAGAAGCACCAGATTCAATGAGACAGCAATATTTGATGCATGGATGAATGGTAGACTTATAAATGTGCAAGATAGATTCTGGCAAGAATAATTATCTAACACAACACAGAGAACCAAATTCCTAGTAGCAGAACTAACAATTGATTCAATTGTTTTGCTTTATATCAGTGGAAAATGTCAGCCTGAGATGGTGCAGGACCAATAATATTGTTGATTCTTTGGATTTTATCTAGAATCTCTAAATCTATAGTAGGAGCGCCAAATCCAATAGGGGAAGCAATATTTGATGTATGGATGAATGGTCGACTTATAAAGATGCAACAGAGATTCTGGCAAGAATAATTGTCTGGCACAATATCAGTCATTTAGTTAAGTGGTCTATGTGATACACGCTTTGGCAATCATGTTTCTAATGAGATATGACTGACAGGGCAGAAGATTTTCCCGCAGCATATTGCCATTACTTTCTGTGGTAGACTGATTGCTAACCAAAGCTATAAAACTAATGTCCACTCATATGTGGAGGAAATAAACTCTTTGATTTCTTGTGCCGAGCTGATATCCACTGCACCATAAATGCACATATAGTGAACCTTAAAACTGTCTTCAAAATAAGCGCGTTTTATGCACAAGTATATCTTATGTTTCATGAAGTATGGTATGTATTAAGGTTTCTTCATATATTCTAGGTGCCATGTCACTTCAAGACACTGGTGACCATAGCTTGCCACAACTTAAAAGGAAAAAAATCATGTTTAAATTAAAAGTCCCAGTGTCTCTCATTCATGCACATGTGTAGTCACATCAACATAAACATAAATTTAGTCTGATGAAGTCCTAAAAGATGAAACATGTCACATGTAACTTTTTCACTTTGTCATACATTTAAAAAAAAAAATTATAAAATAAATTGCACTAACATTAAACACACACACACACACACACACACACACACACACACACAATAAGACATATATATTACATCCAAAAAAAAATAGGCTTTAAAAACTCTTACATACATTAACACTAAAAAAAACAAAAAACAAATGTATTGTCTGCCCTACCAACAAGAATGAAACAATAAAGAATGTAAAACCAAAACAGGACTATACTTTTGATGAAGCTAAATAGTAAAACATGTTAAATTTATAAAAGTTTTCCTGCTCATTCCTTATTTAATCATTCTGTTGCATTTTATCTAGATTTTCAACTCTTATCTAAGTACATGCATGTTTAATCACAAAACAGAAATACTAAAAAAATAGTAGTATGACTTGATCCTTTGCAGTCAAGACATTATCTCTGTCAAATCAATCCAAATATAAAACAATATACCAAGAGCACAATATGACTTCCAGACTTACTAAGTAAGAAGACTATCACCAATTTCACTTGCTATGCATCAACCATGGATGTTTTTAGTAAAAAACAAAACAAAAAAAAAAAACATAGAATGCCCTGGTATGGTCTGTTAAGGCTGATGTATTGTAATTGAAATTGATAAGAGCTTTCTTTATGCTTAGTAAGTTTAGGCAAAGCACCTCTAGAGATTTGTTTATAAGCCTTTGATTCCTCAGCTCAGTCATCTAACAATAAAGTCATTAATCATCATTACAATTTCTTATAATTTCATTTGTTTTATATTTGACCTGTGTCCCTCAGCCATTGACTTATAGTCTCTGCAATGATTTATAGTGATATATATATATATATATATATATATATATATATATATATATATATACACACACACACAAATGCATGTTTGTCTAACCTGTATTCTCTAGCCACTGTCTTATGTCTGCATTGATTTAATGTGTGTGTGTGTGTGTGATCTATATCCCTCAGCCATTGTCTTATAGCATTTGCATTGATGTATAATGTCATATATATTATAATAAATATACATATTTATACATATTATCCTACATTGATAGCATGACTCAGAGTTTCATACATTATGCATTCATCATGTGCATATTACAAACTGACCATTTAGGAGATTTGAATTTAAGTTCACTCAATGTTCACAAGAGTCAAATTTTATAAAGTTAGGGTACTATTTTTAATTTAGAGTAAAATTTAAATAGACAAAAATTGCATTGAGATAAAAATTTAAATTTTGAAATTAAAAAAATATTAAAGTGCAGGGAGATTGAAATCAAAGGAATGTAATTCATAATTATTAATAGTAATATGTGTGGGAAAAAGAAAGAAAGAGATAAGTGTATAGTAGAATCTGTATCAATCAGGAACTAAGAATTTAAATAAGTATTTTTCTATGGCAGCATGTAGTCTTTAAATCACTTTTATTGTTAAGCAAATTAGGATTATTTATATGATTTAAGATGACAAGTTTTTCTAAAAGGTATAGGTTACAACTGTCTCTTTTTTCCATATTCCAGGTAATAATTGGGTTGTTGTCTTTTAATTTCCAGTAATATATGGATTAATCAGTGCTTTTGCTGCATTAAATGTTGTTTAAAGACAACATGTGGTTATTAAAGTGATATTTCTAAGTGTTAGTAGCTACTCTGAAATAGAAGTTAAAACCATCCTCATCCAAATAGATGTGACCTCTATAAAGAATACTTTCAGGCATACATTGGCCATTCAATGGACAGGTTTTGTTTTTTTTTTTGAAGTTTCAATTAATTTTAGAAGGGTCAATATCATTAGTAGTAAAGTAGGAATTCAGGTAGGCTAAGTATTTATTTCATATCATATTATTATTTATCTATGTTCTTAACACCACTATAACTGACTTTAACAGTTTTTGTTGAAAATCTATTTTACTATGGGTGAATGGTAGAAATGTTTGTGAATTAAATTTAAGAAGAATTTTCTAATGTTTGTTTGGGTATTAGGGCTGAAGGGTAGGTTAAACCAAGTAATATTACATTCATGTAGTTTCTGCTTATTTCTACCTACTTTGTTTTTAACAAAGTATTCTAAACTAGTGTTAAGTTTACTTTTTCTAATGCATTAATGTATTTAATTTGGGAGTTGTCAAAAACTTCCTTATTACTAGAGTTAGTACTTAAATGAAACTAGATTGATTTATGTAAGTTATTGATGATTTTATGGGGGTGATTTGATTCTATGGGGAGGATTTAATACGTCAATATTGACATGAGCCAACTTTAGCCACAAGCAGGTCTTCATCCTAAGAAAGTCATGCTGTGCACCTGATGAGATTAGAAAGTACTGTAAGCTTTTGCCAAGTAACCAGTCAATTAATTCTGAAAATGACTGCTCACAACTGGATGAATTAAAAGCTAGCAATTCAAGAAATATGCCCAGAATTGGCAAACAGGAAAGGAGTTGTTTTCCATCAGGATAATGCCAGACCTTCACATTTCTTTGTCAACTTGGCAAAAATTGTTGCATCTAGGCTGGGATGTGTTACCCTACCCACCATATTCACCAGACATTCCTCCTTTAGATTTTTATTTATTCAGGTCCTTGCAAAATCTGTGGCAAAAAATTGTAATTCTTTGGATGACATAAAAACACAAAACAAAAAAAAAAACACCTTAATGAGTTCTTTACCAAGAAACCACTGATATACTGAGAAGATAGAATCTGAGTTGAAGGAAAAATGGTGAAAGATTGTGCAGCACAATGATTCATATTTAGTTGAATAAATATTTAATAGTATAATTTTGTTTTGTTTTAATTTGTCTTAAAAATCAGCACAGTATGACTTTTATGGACAACACTATATATATATATATATATATATATATATATATATATATATACACACATCACATTTATACACAAAAAATGGTGTGTGTGTGTGTGTGTGTGTGTGTGTGTGTGTGAGACCACATTCTCCAGCCATTGTCTTATAATAACTGTATATATATATATATATATATAAGATTGTTGTTATTTTGTATTTTTAATTTCATGCATGCACGTTTTTTTTTACATCAACTGCACATTATAGTAGGGGCAGTTGGGCAGTGTCTGAAAAAAAGAGCAAGTTGACACAAATCACTGTCAGAAATCTGGAAAACATCATGTTGTACTGCTTGGCATTTGCATGGGAAGATTCTATATAAACATTTCAGAGTGTTTGGGTGTCGATCTGAGGACACTGCAGAGGATTCAAGAAGAGTTGGATGATTCTAATGGTGATTATCAAAGTGTTTGAAGTGATCACTAGTGATGGTAACATTACGCTTCTATTCATTTTCCCACAGGACCGCAAACTCAACATAGAGGCCTACATTAAGTGCCTTCAGGAAATAGTGCTGCTTTGGGTCAAGAGGGCGGCTGCTGGAAGACACTATGCCTAGTAATAAGGACTCTGCACCATGTCACACAAGTGAAAAAACCAAGTCATCACTGTCAAACAATTTCTACGACCACATCACCCCTTACATCTGGCCACCTAAATACCCAGGCTGCAATTCTCTTGATTATGTTGATTATGTGTTGAGCTCAGCTGAGTGAAAAACAAACAAAATTCCTTGTAAAACCAAAAAACCAAAAATGAAAATGACCATCCAGAAGATTTGCAAAAGATTCTGAAGTCGTCTGAAAGCTGTGGTTGAAGTATTTCAAGCTATTTGTGTGTAGTTTTGGTAAATATATCTGTTAAAATTAGACATCAGTGTTATTTTCATTTTTGTATAATTTAGATGACAATTTGTCTATTGTACCCTGTATGTGTGTGTGTGTGTGTATATATATATATAAACACACACAAATACAAATGTGTGTGACCTGTATCCTTCACCCATTGTCATATAGTGTCTGTATAGATTTACATATATATTTTAATCTTCATTTTTTTTCATTTGTGTGTGTGTAATATATATATATATATATTTATATACACACACATACACACACATCACATATATACAGAAATAAGTGTGTGTTTATATGTCTGACCTGTATTTTCCAGCCATTGTTTTATTGTGAGCATTGATTTCCCCTAAATTGTCTGGAATCATTTGGCAAAATGTCCGTATATTTACATAGTGCATCAAGTTTATTATGACTTATGGATTAATTGATTTATTTCTTCTTCTGAGAGGAATTTTTAAAAAAAATTTTTAATGAAAGATTATCTGTTATTGATGAAAGTAAAGAATAAAAGACCAAGATGATAAAGATGATTAAACAAGTCTGAACTTTTCAGCTGTGTGTGTTTATCTCTAAAATAATAGTTAAGGTATTTATAATGATTCTCTTAATATATGCAGTAGAGTTTCCTATGTAACAGAGTTGCTCTTGTGGAAATTTAAATACAAAGTAAAAAAAAAAGTTATAAATTATCATGTATCATTGTTTTCAGAAACTATATTTCCTGACCTCCTGCCTATGGATCTCAGTCAGTTAAATGCCATATGTGATACATGCTTGGGCAATCATGTCTCGAAAGAGACTGAAAAGCATCACTGAATTAAATCACTGAACATTAATCCTGATGAAAGATTCAAAAGTTACAAACCCTGAGCTGATCCTCAATAATTACTGAAAATATTTTTTATATATGGCAATTGTGAAACTCTGAAAGTAGTGGGGAGCTACTTAGTGGATTGGGATCTTTCCGAGGTGGGGGTGGGCAAATTCAAACAGCATCTTCATTTTCATTCTATACCACTATTGTATACATAACATAGGAATGAGTTTAAGTACGTTACTTCACTAAATTAAACGGAATAACTTTTCATTCATATTAGTGGAATTCTAATCTATTCTTGCCCTCTTTTCCACACTCAAGCTGTTGGAACACAAGAAAGATTAATTTCAAAACACAATCAACTGTCTGTTTCTATCTATCTGGTCGTTTTTTTTTTCTTTCAAACTGCTTTCTGTATGTCGCCTTAAAAAGCAAAATGTTAAATGAAAAAAAAAAAACACAGAAAGTCAGAAAGGAAAGTGCTGACGATCAAATCTTATCAAAATCAGAGACTGATCAGTTTCAAAAATCTTTGAAATAAACTTTTATAAAAGTGGGAGGAAACCAACTGAGTAGCCAGCCAAAATTCGTAGTGAGGAACCGAGGCCTTTCTGTATCCCCATAGAATTGCCTATATATATATATATATATATATATATATAAACACTTATTTCTAGAGAATTCACAAATTTATTTTTAATTTGAAATTTTCATTACTTCAAGCACCATTATAGCAGTAATAAAAAGGTCAGATAAAAAATAAATCCATTAATTCTTTAAAAATTGCTTTGTTTATGTTCTGCATATAAAACTGGGCAGATATGAAGCTTTCAAAAAGCGAAGAGGAAGTGTATTCATTAAAAAGCTAAAATAAAATCTTATTTGCCATCACGTTCTTTGTAGTTGAATGGTAAGGTACACTGGATGAAACAGCAGCGCAAAAGGATGCAGGTTTGATCCCTACCAGGAAATGCATGTTCTTTAATAAGATTTCTCGAATACACAGTGTAATAAACATAATGCCCACTGTTTAAGAAATAAAAATAGGTCAATAGATATTAACCAGAGCAAAACAAAGTTTTCCTTTACATATATATATATATATATATATATATATATATATATATATATATAACAGAGAGAGAGAAGGAAGGAGATTGCCAGTTTAATGTGAAAAAGAAAACTAAAGTATATTTTTGAAAAAGAAAATAACTGAGTTAAAACAATAGCATTTATTACCTCTTCTCAGGGGTCATAGGAATGAAAAACTGATGAGAGATCATGGTAAGTACATGAAAGGAATTGTGACATGAATTGAATATAAACTTGGAAGTTTGAGTTTTATTTACTGCTAGAAAAATAGCACACTTACCCAACATCCAAAGGTTCATTTTTTTTGTAACATCTTAACTATTTCTTAAAAATATAATTTTTTTACAAAGTTTGTATGATGCTCATAATTGCTGGTTTTTAAGACTAAGATTTAGTTTGGTTTAGTTTGTCTTTCGACATATCAACCTCAGTGGGTTCTCTAATACTGACAAGATTTTTGCAATAGATTCGTATGAATAGAATATGTATTCTTTTTGATCAATCAGTTTGTAGATCAGGTTTCATTGATGTATTTTTTTAAAAAACGTTTTGTCAAGAGTCAGATGTATTACTGGTAACAAATTCCTTTTCCAAAATATATTGCTGGTAATATTTTTTTGGCTTGAAAATGAATTACTAGTAATATTTTCTTCTTCAAACATGTATTGCTAAAATTTCCATTATAAAAGTATTTTTATACTTTTATAGTGTTTTGACCCCAGTTTGGGATTAACTATTTGCCCATAGCTGTGACCCTAACAGGTGCTATCACCCCAGGTCAGGGTGGACATGGGAACAACAGCATTTAAAAGGTGGTTTTGCACATCTAAAACTTCCCATCAGATGCCGTGATGCCAGATGCAGTTTTTTCATCATACCCAGAATCAAGAATGTCAGCATTGAGAGTTAGCTATTTGCCAATAGCTTGGATCCTAACATAGGCTACCATCCCGAATCAGGGAACAACAGAGATGGTTCTATGCTGCTAGATGCAGTTTATCATCATGCCTAGAATCCAGATGTAGTTTATTGTCATAATCAGGATACCTTGTTGGTGGGGGTTACCCCTCTACAAAGGTGCAGTTGGTATATCCTGAAGCCCCAGCTGAAAGGGCCATTAAGACTAAGGAAAACACTGAAACAAAAGGTTGAGTGAAAAAGGGTTCAACCACTTTTGAAAAAGGATTGAGAATACCCAATGTGACAAGTGTACAATTGAAAAGCGCTATGCCATTGCAACCCACTTTTTATCCTTGTGCCATGAGCAGACATTCTACTCATAGCAGAAGGACAAGTTCATGTTTCAATAATAAGTGTGGACAAAGTTAGTCAGTCTTTCTACACATTAAATTTATTAAACTAAACTAGTGAGTAACTTATATAACAAGCTTGTATAAATGGCTGACAGAACAAAGAATGGATGTCATGTTGAAAAAATAAGACTTCCTAAAAGCTCCAAAGAGTTGACTGTCGCCAAGAGAAATGATCAATCATGTTCTGAATGGGCACAGCACACAAAAGAAGAATTAAGAACAAATACTACATGTTTTATTTTTAGATGATCATCTATGTGTTGTACATCTTCAGGACAATGGCGATCATGGCTCTTCACAGTTTCCTGTCCTTTGTAGGCCTTAACCCTCTAGGGCCATTCGTATCATATTTGATACAGTATTTCCCTATAAGGAAACGTTTGGTATTTCCCTATAAGGAAACATTTGGTATTCATTGACTGAGCAGTCAGTACTGCTTTCATTTGAAATTTATAAAATATTTCTCTTAAAAAATTTTTCAGGAAAATATTTCTTTCAAGGCTTGTTTTCATACTGGATCAAATATGATACGAATGGCCCTAGAGGGTTAAGGCTTCTACTGGGCATAAAGTGGGGGATCAGTTCTATATTGTTATGAAGTAATAAACAGATCCCCCACTAATATGATACGAATGGCCCTAGAGGGTTAATAATATAATATGATTAAGGCTTCTACTGGGCATAAAGTGGGGGATCAGTTCTATATTGTTATGAAGTAATAAACAGATCCCCCACTAATATGATACGAATGGCCCTAGAGGGTTAATAATATAATATGATTAAGGCTTCTACTGGGCATAAAGTGGGGGATCAGTTCTATATTGTTATGAAGTAATAAACAGATCCCCCACTAATATGATACGAATGGCCCTAGAGGGTTAATAAATTTTGTCATTTTTTACCTCTCCTAAACCTTGCTCTGCCATCCATTTACTGAATCTTGCTAGATAGCTTATGTGTTCTTTTGCCCTGTCCTCTTGCCTTCTATCTATCCTGTGGGTAACAAATCTTTATCATTATCTTCTGAAGAAATTTTGACTGTTTCTTTTTGATGTTAAGTATAAATTTCTCTTTTCTCTAAGACTTCATTGTTCACATGTTCAGTTCATGTTATTATCAGCAACCTTGTGTAGAACCACATTTTTGTTGCTTCAAATCTCTTCATCTGTGAGAAGATTATCATATATATGTTATCTAATCTAAACTTATTTATAAATGGAACTTTGTGTGTGGGTATGTGTCTGTGTGTGTGTGTGTCCCCGTTACCTATAGACTCCGAAACGGCTGAACTGATTTTCTTGAAAATTTACACAGTTGTACTATAAGCATCTGCGAGTGTTCTTAGCTAGGTTTTGTGTTGAGGTATCCCCGATAAATATTAAAAATTGATAATCGAAAAAATCGGGTTATAGAAGGAGTGGTCCAATTTTAATCAAATTTGGTACACTTATAGACAAAGACATAAGAAACGATATTCAGAAGTTTCAAAGTTGCAGTTCTTACAATAGTGCAGAAAATTGATAATATATATATATATATATATATAAGGCAAGATGTTTGTGTGTGTGTCTGTTTATCTGTCTGTATGTCCTTTATACAAATCCACAATTTTTATCTGATTCTCACCAAACTTCACACAAATATTCTTTAGGCTGAGTCAGAGTTTCAGGACCATGAATTAGTTTTAAAGCTTTCATTACACTCGAGCAACACCAAGCTATACTGCTAGTATTATCTAAAAGTTCAATACTCTTTTCTATGTTTCTGACAAAATTTGCCTATTTTTTAATACTTTGCTTAGTTTTTAAAATGCATATTTTTCTGTCCTAATGCACATTCAAATTTCAGTATTACACTTTTCATCCTTTTTTAAAACACTTCCAGGTATTTAAACTGTTGTACTTGCTTGATTTTGGCAAGTCCTACAGAAGATAGTGAAAGAAATTCTATATCTTCATCTATGCTACAGTATCTGTGCATTGATAGCCAAGACTATTTTAGTTGGTATCTCTTAAGCATTCAATATTCCCATGAGTTTCCCTATGTATATGGAATCAAAAGTGTTCTTAAAATTCACAAATGTTGGCCAGGCTATGTTGCGGAGTAAATGAAAACCTTCACCCAGTGACACAAATGTCCTATTCTAGAGACTTAAATAAAGAACTCAGTTCAACTCAGTAAAGGGTTCTGTCTATGAGCAGAGATTTGGCTGAGAAGAATAGACAAGCTTTGTGCCTGATCTTTGGTACTAGATAAATTTTAACCCTTGGCCCAAGTGCAAGCACTTTGGTTCCTCATGTTAAACCTGACCATGTGTCATGTCTCTTCTCAGTGCAGAGGTATGAGTAAATACCACTCTGCTGGAGTCAGTATGTTTAAATCAGTATGTTCAAATCTTGCCACATGCCAGACAAAATTTTGTCATGCTTCCATTTAGAATTTTTGTGTTTTGAAGATCTGTTAATTTTTCAGAACTTAGATTACACCAAGAAGAAATTTTCAGCCAGAATATTTTTGAAACCTGTTAAAAAAATTTGGTTTGAAATCCTTTAGTTAAATTGATTTTCTCTTATTTTTCTTTACCCTTTTTTGTTGAATTGTTTGATTTTTTCTTTCATTGTTTTCTTTTAGTTTTTTCTTTTCATCTTTAGGCTGCCATGTTTAATTTGACTTTTTTGAGAAACAAAGTTACACTAAAACTATTGTTTGTTTTATTTCATTCTTAGTTAATTTCTAGTTTACTTTTTATTTCAGTTACTTATCAAACATCATTATTTTAGACTAAAATTTGTTTGCTTTTCTTTGTTTGCTTTTTTTTTTCTTGTCAGTTTTCTTTGTCCCTTTCTTTTTAGACATTTTTTTTCTGTGGTAACTTATTTTTTTCAGTTTTTTGTCTTTATTCTGAGTTTATTTCTTAACTATATTGTTTTTATTTAAATCTTTTATTCATTTTCTGTCTTTGGGCAAATTCTATTTTCTTTTTTAGGGTTTAAACTTTACTTTATATCATTTCCTTTTCTATTATTTATTAATTTAAACCCTTTATTGCAATTCTTAGTATTTTCATCAAAATTTAATTTTAAATTAATTTTAAAGACTTGACTTTTTATTTCTATCAATTTAAACCCAACTTTCATGGTCAAACCAGTTTCTTTATTGAATAATTAATATAGTTTGAATTTTGTTTTGTAATTTTGTATTATTTCTTTATTATTTTAAACCTTTCAGAGTTAAGTAAGTAAACTTGGTAGTTTCAGTAAACTGCAATCTTATTTTTTATGAACTTTATTTTTATCAATTTAAGCAGAACTTTTTTGCTTTCCTGGTTAAACCAGTTTTTTGTATTTTATAGATTCGAATATAGATTGTTAATTTTTATTTAGTTATTTTTTTATGCTTTTCTTTTTTTTTGTTCATTTCTGTTTTTTAGTGGTATTTTCTTTTTCCTCTACTCCTTTACTTTTATATATTTTTACTGCAAAGAAAAATATACAATCCTGCTTGCCTTGCACTGTTAAAAAAAAACAATATGGCTGACAAAAGTAGGTCAGTTTGAAAAGACCTGTTCAAGTTATCCTTTAAAGCAGACTCTCTGGATAAATGTAACTTGATGGACTATCCTGCATCTAAAAAGGGCAACATTGATAAGGAGAAAAACAAGAGTATGGGGACCAATAATGGTTAAAATATAAGCAAAGGAAAAATACAGCAGACCATACTGACAGAAAATACTAAAAACAAAAAGAACAACAATGTTGAAGCAGTTGTTGGAAGTCCCTACACCTAAATGTATTGCAGAGTTTTTGAAACAAGCCAAGATTTATGCTCAACTTATAAAAGAAAGTAGATTTTTGGAACGTCCCCAGGAAGGTAGATTTTTGGAACATCCCCAGGAACTAAAGAAAGTTGAGCAAAAAATTGTATCAGTCTTCATGATAGAGAAATGCAGAAGCAAAATCTGTCACTTCATGAAAGACAGTCATAAAATCAGTGGAGTTCCTTAATAATTAAGGGTTCTGGCTTTTTTTACTGAATAATTAAGGGTTCAGGCTTTTTTTACCCATGCCTGAAGAATGGATAAAAGCAGTCAATTGGGAACTTATAACAAAATATTTGATATTAAGAACTGAATACAAAGGCAAGTGCGGTATGACGTAATATTTGAGGTCCTTTTTTAGGTTATGAGGGAGCATCATGCTGTATGTTGCACTAACAACCCAGATGTGAAATTGTTTTGGAGCTTCAGCAGATAATTATTGTAATGAGCACACATGAGAGGTAGTGTGTACTTGGCATAATAGGGGTAGCTTGGTTTTGGACGTGTAGTCTAACTACATCAATTGAGTCCTACTTAAGAGAGTTGACATAAAGCTTTTTGGTTGTCCAAGTTTCTATTCGATAGTTTACACAGATCAGAGGCTTGTCTGAGTTCATGTAAACTTAGATATGCCTTTAGTTTAGCCTAACTGTCCACAGTAAATTGAAGATATCATTAGTCAGTGAGTGAGATTTCGAGGATCAGCTGGTACTAATGCTACAGCCAAAATTGACCAGGATATTGCTTGGGAAAACGAGGTGGGATTTATTAAAATTCAAACTTAGGTCATTTGTTGTTGATTATAGTTGCTGACTTAAACTAGCTGGCTTAACTGTGCAAATGGCAAGTGAAAAAAATATCCTGTGATGGTAGCAAAGTTGCCTTAGCTAGGGCAGAGCTGGCCTCCCTGTTCATCAAGAAGGATCAAGCTCTTGTAGTTATGGCTGGGTTAAAAAGGATATCTTCTGAGGCAATGAACATGGCTGCTGAACTGCATGCACTCAGGTGACATAGTGTGAGCATCACATTGCTGGACAAACAGACCATGACTACAAACATAAGCTTATGTGAAGTTTTTTGAGACTACTTTCAGGATCTTTTTACCAGGGAACCCAGTCTGAGCCTTGCTTAGTTCAATGCCTATTTGGCCAACTTTTGTCTCATTGAGGCAGTTTAAGCAGCTGGGTGCAAGGGTCCCATCAAGGAGTCTAAGATCTGGGAAATGCTGAAGCTGGTTGGCCAATACAAAACCCTGGGATTAGATGATCTTCCTTATGAACTGTACTTCTTGATGCAGTCACCCATCTTTGTCACTTTGCTAGCACTTTCGATGAAAGGCAAAGAGTGTGGACTGCAACATGGAAATGGGCAAGTGGTCGCTCGCCTGGCGAGCTGACGAATAACGCGCAAGAGTACACTGTGCCAGACCATGCTCGGGATGCGTACGAGAAAGAACTCTTGCTATGGCAACGTAACGGATGGTTGCTGCCATATCCCGAGGAGGAACTTGGTCCACCCAAGGGTCTAATTCCCTTGATAGCAGTCATGCAGGAACATAAGTAAAAGGTCCGGCTGGTACTCAACTACCAAGAATTGAACGGATTTGTAGAAGCATTCACTGCCGATGCCGAAGTGTGCGCACAAAAGTTCAGAGAATGGCGACAGCAAGGAGTTGATGTGTCGCTCTTAGATCTGCGACATGCCTACCTACAAATTCACATTGACAAGAAGCTGTGGCCATTCCAAACAGTCATTTTCAAGGGCAAGCGGTTCTGCCTTACACAATTGGGGTTTGGCCTAAATGTGGCACCACTCATCATCAAATCTGTCGTCGACGCTATAATGTCCCAAGATCGTGTGATCAAAAGTGCCACGTCGGCTTACGTTGACGACATTTTTATCAATGAGAGCCTGGTTTCTGCAGCGCGCGTTCGACAGCACTTCTCAGATTATGGCCTAGTCTGTAAAGACCCAAAACGGCTACGAGACGGAACTAGGGTCCTCAGTCTGCAGGTGTGGGGAGAGAACGGTGCTCTCCGATGGAAGCGGGGTGGACAGATCCCGGAAATTCCCGACGTGGTGACTCGTCGACGTGTGTTTTCCATTTGTGGGAAACTCGTGGGCCACTTCCCCGTGTGTGGCTGGCTGAGGGTGGCGACTGCATTCATCAAGCGCCGAGCAAGTGCGGTAACCAAGAGATGGGATGATGAAATCAGAGATGCCAATCTGCTTCGTATACTGGAAGAGACTAGGACCAGAGTGTGTGAAATGGACCCTGTTGGAGGAGACTGGTGCATAAATAGCAACGAGATGAAAGTCTGGGTGGATGCAAGTTCTGTGGCCACAGGAGTGGCGTTAGAGGCGAATGGAAGCATCGTTGAGTTTGCTTGTTGGTTGCGCCCGACCAATGATGCCAGGCATATAAATCTGGCTGAATTAGATGCAGCAGTCAAAGGCATCAACCTGGCTCTTCAATGGCAGGCTACAGTGCTGCATCTGGTCACCGATTCAGCATGCGTACATCGGTGGATATCCAACACCTTGACTGGGAAGGCACATGTAAACACGAAGGCGGCTGGTGAAATGCTAGTGAGACGACGCTTGGGAACACTGCGGGCATTAACGGAAGAATATGGATTGACCATGGATGTCACGCTGGTGAAATCCTGTCAAAACCACGCAGATTGTCTCACCAGAGTGCCACACAAGTGGTTGGATCTACACAAGGAGGGAACAGAGCCAGTCCCGGAAAGTTGCGCTGCAATGAGGTGCCGACGCCAGTTCATTGGAAAAAGGGAAAATTGAGCGTGGAAAACAACTGGAATAGAGTAGCAATGGACATAACCCATTACAATGGCGAGCATTTTCTAACGCTCATTGATTGCGGTCCCTCCAGGTTTGCAATTTGGCGGACATTGCGTCGACAAGATGCACATGTCATTCACCAGTTGAAGATGATTTTCTTTGAACGGGGCCCACCAACCGAGATATTGACTGACAATGACCCTGCGTTCACTTGCAGACACTTTAAAGAGTTTGCGAACAGCTGGGGTGTGCAGTTATGGTTCCGGTGCGCATATTCACCGGCTGGTAATGGAATTGTGGAACGCAGCCACAGAAGCATTAAGACCATCGCAGCAAGGAAAGGTTGTTCCGCGTTGGAGACCGCTTATTGGTATAATGTCACGCCAAAGGACGATGTCTCACCTTCCACGGCACCGGCTGACATGCTGCATAATTTCCATTATGTCTACGAACGCACGTGCAGACAAACCGCCTTCTTTTGCTTCAGCGAGGTAAGTCTCCACCACACTCCCCCCTGATCTCATCATCACAAAAAGTGCCACTATTGTGCATGGGGCTACATAGGGGAAGGTAAAGAGAAAGAGTGGTTAGATATAGGAAATGTCAAAAGGAGGGTGATAGATGGGTAAGGATACGGAGGCTGGGGGTTGGGTAGATGGGAAGAGTGTTTGAAAGTTAGTGTGTTAGTGTGTTAGGAGGTGTCTATTGACCTTACATTTAAACTCCTGGAGATTGTAGCCATTGGGGAAGCAATCATGTGGAAGGGAATATACAAGCTAAAAGGAAAAAAAAAGGAACACAAAAGATATTTAACCAGCTTAAAAAAGATTTATTGAAAAAAGGCCCAAAAGAATGGAAGAACCTATAAAAGTGCTGTATGATGTTTTTGATGTGCATGCAACCCAAGAATTTACTAAGCATACAAGTACGATTTCCAGAAAAAGGAAACACACAGATCACTGAAGGTTGAATCTTTACATGAATGATAAAAGTACATTGGTAAACTCACCTGAAAGAGGAAGGGTAATCACAAATAAATAAAATTAAATATTTATTAATAAAAAGAAACTTCAAAAGGAAAGGGACATTGTGACATAAATAATACACACCCAGTGACACGAATGGACTAGTCTAAGAACATAAAGAACTCCAAGTAGACTGAAAATCATATTGTAGTCAATCTTTAGTCTTTCTTACAGACATCATGGTGAGTGTCTAAGCAAGACTTTATATTCTAACCACTAGAAAAATGATTTATAACAGAGTAAAAGACTTTTAGATTTTCTATAGAAAGGAAACTACAAGAACCTCTACAAAAGTTAGTGAAGTAAAGTGAGAAGAAAGGGCTAGACATCAACTGCAAAGAGACAGAATCAACAGCTGTCAGCAAATGGAACAGTCTAACATGCAAATTACAAATTGGGGAGTGTGGATACAGACTACACCCTATCAGTAATTGTTTCATTTCTTTTCCTCTTTTGATACAGAAGGTAGTGAAGAAAAGTGAGAAGAAAGGATTAAACATCAATTGCAAGAAAGAAAGAATGCATGATTATCAGCAAAAAGAAGAGCCTAACATGCAAATATTAAATTATACTATATCTTAAATGTCTGATAAAATATGTAAAGAAACCTCCTGATATTTGATTGTCTACTGGGATATTGTAAACATGCATTGCTGTCATTGCAATCTATGGAGTGCTATTATAAGTAAAGGCTTTGACAAATGCCTCAAATGTCAGCTGTAAGATCTACTTATTTCAGGATTGACTTCAAATTCCCTTTGATTACCTTTGACAAATGCCATTCTTAGTGACATTAAAAATCAAATGTCTCTGAAAGAAGATGCATACCATGTTTATTTTAAAGTAACTGCTCATGCAGAACATGTGCATAAAAGTAGATCTTTGCAAAAACTATAACAGTGAGAACTATTAAACAACATTATTTCAATATAGAACTATATATATATATGTGTGTGAGTGAGAGGTCTCCCTCATTGTGAATGACAAATGAGGACTCATTAAAATAAAGAGGTACTCAACTTCTATGGACATACATGTGTCTCCTGAGGCCTGCAGGTGTTTTGAAAACTATTAAACAGATGGAACATGTAGTTGAGCTATTTTGCTTAAGTGGTTGTAGATTAATTGCCACATGTTTCTACAAGTAGACAGCAAGGTCTGCTTTACTGCATGTGATAAAGCCATAGTGGCATGTGAGAGTCATTGAGATGGGCAGCATACTGCCAACTTTTTTTAATATTTGCACACAGTTGATCCTGATGTTCAATTCAGCCTCACTTACTTTGTATAGATGATAAGCAGGACAGATAGCAGCTTCTTCACTCTGACGTCTTGCATCACTTCAGTTTGTCTTTGAAGCATAAGAGTAGCCTTCCAACAGACCTTCTTGTTAGAACCTGGCCCAAGAAGAGTTGTTTTAGATATTTGCTATTGCTCATGGAAGAAAGATGTCATGTCCACCTGAGTTGCATTTTCATTAGGATAGTTTCAGTACCTGTCATGTTGCATTTAGTCAGGACATCACTGTTTCTAATCCAACCATCCAAGGTTTCTGTTGCAGATGCATTGCTTATGGAAGGCATCAAGTTAATTGATGTGCTGTCAATAAACAGTCCAAGATTCAGCACCATATATTAAGGATGTCAGTACTACAGACTTGTACACATCATATATATATATATATATATATATATATATATATATATATATATATATTGGTTTAATAGTAGAACAGGCGGGGTTTTATAAAATTTGGTGGCAGCTGGTTTAGAAAAAAAAAAAAACTTTGGATTAAAAACTTTTCACACTAAATAGTAGAACAGGCTGGGTTCTTCAGCCTTTGGTGGCAACTAGTCTAGGTAGAACAACCCTGAATTCAATACTGCAATATAGGTCTAGCAAAGCACATACTATACAGCTAATGAAAGGATTGTGGAGATTACAATGACTATAATCCCAACTGTGATTGGTCTTGATATATATATATATATATATATATATATATATATATATATATATATATCAATTGATATATATTTATAGAGAAAGAAAGAGTAAATATTTGCCAAATATTTTTTGCTGACACCACTTTATCAGTGAAACAAGTCAAATTTTGCAAATTGTCTTGTATATTTCTGTTGTTGGATTATTATATAGTTTTATATTCCATGCTCATTTACTGTGAAAATGTTTACCTTCTTTGTGCATTTGTTTTTAAGGTTTTTCTTTTTCTATTTACTTGATCAGGGATGGCACACCATCTTTTTTTTTGCCAAAACATCATGGTTGAAATTATCCAAAATAGACAAGTTGGTTGAAAAGGTCATTTGCAATTTTTAAAGCAATTGCATCAATAAACTTATGCAGAGATTCAAGGTGCTGACTCACTTGTTCCATAAGATTGATGTCAGCATGCAAAACGGCTAACAAGGTCACTTGCATTTTTGAGGCAATTGCGTCAGTAAACTTTCTCAGAGTTTCAAGGTGCTGACTCACTTGATCCATAAGACTAATGTCAGCATACTTCAACATCAGATGTCATGCTTCTCTTTCTTCAGTCAATGATAAAATATTTTAGCATCTTGTATGTTGAACTGCAGCAGAGAGCATGTTATGGGTAGCTAGCTTTTCTTTTAGGTTTCTTCGCTTCTAGCTCTAAGAGTAAGCCTTAGACTAGATAAGAGACCCTGATTATTTTGATATTTCAGAGCCTTTGATTTGGCAAGGTTCAAAATCTGAAGCTGGGAAATGTTCAAAACTATAACTATGTTTTGCATTTCAGTTTCTTAGGTTTTCCTTTTAAATCCTTCACTCTTTGGCATATTGTCAGAAGACTCTAATTTTATAACAATGTTTAGAAATTTAGGTTTAAATTTAGTTAATTAAAGTAACAGATTTGTATGAAAATACAAAAAAACATTGCAAATCTCTCACCACTGTATCACTATTTTCATGGCAAATATTCAAATGAGCTGCATTCCTTAGTTTGATGAGTTGAAAACTTTACAGTTGAAATTCACCATGTCACATACAGAGTCAAATCATCTCCATTCCCTTTATATTCCATTGGTAAAAAGGTAATTCCATTCTGACAGATTCTTTCCAAGAACTACTTTGTGGAACAGATTCCCAAGAAGATAATTCCTCAATCTCTACAATCTTAACCTCTTCAAGACTAGAAGCAACCATTATCTACTTTCAGCAACCTTATTCAGTTATTCTTTACTTTGGCATGGCCCTTGGATTTTGTACGAATGAGCAACAGTATAAAAAAAAAAAGAAAAAAGAGAGACATTCATTTCTTTTTAGAATTTTTGTTTTGTTTTGGCAAAAAATTAAGTCTACTGCTGATGTTTAGTTTAAGTTTTGAATTGAATATAAAACTGAACCCTGATGTGCAGTTCATTTACACAAATGCACTCTTATTCTGTGTCCCTATTGTTAAAAAAATAATAAAAACAAAAATAATATCCTATCTAAACTTATTTATAAATGGAACTTTGTCTGTGTGTGTATGTGTCTGTGTGTGTATGTGTGTCCATTACCTATAGACTCTGAAATGACTGAACCAATTTTCTTGAAAATTTACACAGTTTTACTATAAGCATCTGCAAGTGTTTTTAGCTAGGTTTTGTAATGAGGTACTCCTGATAAATATTGAAAATCGATAATTGAAAAAATTGTGTTATAGAAGGAATGGTCCGATTTTAATCAAGTTTGATACACTCATAGACAAAGACATAAGAAATGATATTCAGAAGTTTCAAGGTTTCAGTTCTTACAATAGTGCAGAAAATTGATATATATATATATATATATATATATATATAAAAGGCAAGATGTTTGTGTGTGTGTCTGTTTATCTGTCTGTACAAATCCACAATTTTTATCCAATTCTCACCAAACTTCACACAAATATTCTTTAGGTTGAGTCTGAGCTCCAGGATCATGGATTAGTTATAAAGCTTTCATTACACCCAAGCAACGCCGGGCTATCCTGCTAGTTGTCTCTTAAGTTCAAAATCAATATTAAATTTATTTCAATGAAATGTTTTGCATTTTTTTTCAATTCTTCTTCTTCTTACTGTTTTGTATCGGTCTTTATTCTAATTGGATTTTGCCTTTGCAAACATTCTTGCACAAATCAGTATAAAATCCAGGTTCAATTTTGTAATCACTTCACAAATACAGAGAGACACACAAATACAGAGAGACACACAAATACAGAGAGACACACACACACACACACACACACACAATATAAGGTAATAAAATAACAAGTAAGGTTATAAATCTTGTCTAAATATTTTTCTGAGTTCTTCGAACACAAGTCTGCAACATAGAAGTTATCATCTGTTGTTCCACTTTTTAAGAACTCGGGTGAGCCATTCAACTCTTCCAACTATTGAACTATTAGCTTTTTACCTCTTTTGAGGAAACTCTTAGAAGCCTAAGTCAATACTGAATTGGTTCATCCCTCATCGTGTAGCCCTTTTTTATAGCTTGTGTTTCTCCAGGTCAACTGCTGATATATTAACGATAATTGCAGAAAGAGTATCATGCTCTAGATAAAAACCATGAAACCTGAGCTGCAGCATAAGACATATTGAAAGCCTTTAACAGGTACTGGCATTCAGGTCTTCTCCACAAGCTTTTAACTGATCCAGTCTTAATTATTAAATCATAAAATGAAAGTTATCCTGAACGGCCACTCATCTAGACCATTTTGTACTAATGCGACTGCTTCCAGAGTTCCATCCTTGGTCCTACTTTGTTTTTAATTTTCATTATGACCTTCCTGTTGACATCAGCCCTCAACTTGGCATCTATGCTGATAACAACAATTTACTCCTACCTCAATAGTAAGACTGTTCAGTCAAACAAGGTCAAAATGGCAGCTGATGTCCAAAACCGACCTCATCTGTTAACTGGGGCAAAGGATGGCTTGTTAATTTCAACACCTCCAAAACTAAACTTCTCTCCATTAATAATCTGAGAGATCACTCATTGCCTTTTATCAGCATGGCTGATGCTAACCTCCAGGAATGTGACTCAATGTGCTCCTTCTCAGGCTCGTGTTCTCAGCTAACATCAAGTGGAAAGACTATATTGAACTCCTTCCTAGATCAGCTGCTAATAAAGTTAGTTCACTCTGTCAGGCAAGACATTTTTTTCTCTCCAGAATCTATCTTATATATCCATATACCTACCATTTATCCTTGCTTAGAATATTGCTACCATATATGGTTTGGTGCCTCTGCTATTTATTTTGAGCTCCTTGATAAAAATCCAAAGAAGAATCAGCAATATTACTGGTCCTGATCTGGCAGCTTAGCTTCAGTCACTTTCCCATCACCATAAGGTTGCTTTTCTATGTCTTTTCTATAAATACTTCCATGATAATTGTTTGGATGAGCTCTTTGCTATGGTATCTAGACTTTTTGAATTTAAATACAGTACTAGACTGGTGTCAAGATCTCATCAATTTACAGTTGAACTGGCTAGATAAAGCTGTAAGCTCTATGCTAACAGTTTCTTTTCTCACACTTCTCAATTGTGGAACTCTCTTCTGGCTCCATGTTTTTTGAAACAACTTTAATCTTCAAAAGTTTAAAAGCAATGTCAATTGATATCTAATGTCCTCCTGATTACTCCTTTCTCTTTCTGCTCATTATTAATGTTTCTGTTCCTAATTCTTCCACACCCTGTAATTCCCATGTGTTTTGATGGCTTTACTGCCTTGCTTGGGATATGAAGTAGGGAGCTCAAGCATGTTTATTAAATTGGCCTTGTGCCAAACATAACCAAACTTCTTAAAACTTCAAATTGTCATTATCAGAAGGTTGGAAAATAAGTTTTGTTTGTAGATTAAAGTGGAAAATTTATTTACGAAACAGAATAACATAAATTTTGTAGGAAGTAAAATTATTAAATATGTAAATGTTCAAAGAGAAAGTGTAGTATGGAATTAAATGAATCCAGAGTTTGTAGTTGTAGGTAGCAAAATGTGTTTATGCAGAACAGGGCAGTGATAAAGTCTGTGTTCCTTTCTTTTTTTTAGCAAACGGCGAGAAAGTAAAAAAGAAGGTAAAGCAATACAGGAAAATTGTACTTAGCGAAGTTAATTTTAAAGAGTCAGTTGAAGTGTCTTATTGTTGTCTTCTTTTTGTTGACAGCGAGAATGATGAGGACAAAGAAGAGATAAAGGAGAATAGCACACAGAAAAGAAAAGGGAGCATGAATGTGTGCCGATGAGATGTTATGCCCGGTTCAGCAGAATGAAATTTCTTTTGTCACATCTTGGTGGTGTTGTCTCTGATTTCTGCTCCCATCTGCTGATTCCACTTTCTCTTTCTCTCTCTATATATATATCTCAAAGAACTTTTTCTTTTTTTTTTTACACTGGCTTGTTAACTTCTCTCAGTTTTGGAAATCACTTCCTTTCATTGGTTAGAAAATCATTGACACCGGAGTATGGGATCATTCCTTTTTCCTATAGGTCAAAATTAAATTTCACACTGGATTGTGAAATTTGTCAAAAGTGAAGAGAAGAGAGCTACTTTTAATTTCATATTCATCACAGGTGATACTGATTTAAAAAATATAAGAACCAAAAAAAGTTTTCTACTCGCACACACTGATCTTAAAAAAAAAAATTATTATTATTAAGGTGAGGGTGTATATTTGTTAACAATCATCCAAGTGACAGAGGATAGAAAAAGAGTCACCAAAAGAAATCAGTTTTAACTCATTTTTTCATATCTTTTCAGCAGTAATGAAAATACTGGCATCCCTCAATTAACAAACATTTGATTAATGTGTTTTCAATTAGTGCATTAAAATTTTTATATACCAAAATTCAATTAGTGCATACATATTACTCAATTGATGCAGTAAAACATTCTTCAGATTAGCCTAAGTTATTGAAAATTGACTTCTTTTTTATACTTACCAATGTACACATTAGCAGCACTAATTAAATGTTTCCTATAATTACATTTTTTAATGATATTACTGTCAGAAATTTTATCACAGTTTATCATAAAACTAGTAACTATTGTCTCTAGATTCTGTGAGCCTACCTGTCTTATTTTTATAAGATTCAACAAACTAGCCTCTGGTTAATCCATATGCAAACACCTTCAGTGCAGAGAGTGCCATGATTCACTCTGGAATGACGGTTAGACTGTCATCAGAGAAAAAAACTCAACTATAGCTTTATGATCATTTATACCTGTTATGCAACTACAATACCCTCCCACCCAATATGAGCTTGATTTTATCACCTGACAGCTAACAGTGTTCATGACATTTCCATTGTCCATTGTGTATATTTTTTTTTTTTTTTGCTACATTAACCTTTACTATCAGACCATTGGTTAATGCTCAAATACAGGCACTAGTGCTTGTCTCTCGATGTCAGTTACTTTTGTTGATATCCAAAAAGAAGGTCAGAACAATTTTTGGAAAGTTAGTATATTATCATTATTTACATTGTTCAGATTTTTGTCCTCATCTTTATTGCCATATTTCTTACATTTCGACCGTTACACACTCCAGCCTACTTCAGCTGATTAGAATATCAAACCAAACCCATGATTTTGATCACTGGGGTATATTGTTTTCATTCCATGAACCATACCACTTCCGGATATCTTAGTTATCTCCCTTTATTTCAACACTCCAAGTTATTTGTTCATTACTGCTGTAGCCAAGTATTGAACTCACAACTCTTTTTGATCAAATCACTGGATCTAATGCTTTTATCCACTGAACCATGATCCTCAAGAATAAAATTCAAAATTTCATGTTCAATCACTGTCTCACTGATGGGATGTGAGTTCCCTTTGTCTTTTCTACAAATATTTTCATGGCTTCTTCTTTCACAGTATGTGTAACTTATATTTAGTCTTCAAAGTAATCGCCATCAGCATCCAGCACCTTCTGCCAACATGTCTCCAGTTGTTAAATGCCCTTGTGGTAGAACTCAGGGGATTTGGACGCAAAGAAGTCCATGAGCACAACTTTGCGATTCACCAGTGCTGGCTCCTTCTGGCGCAATACCTGTTGCACACGTTTCAACTGCTGTGAGTATAGGTCTCCAGTGACCATTGGGAGCAGTTCATAATGACCCACTTGACGACCTGTCCTTTTTTCTACCCAGTTAAATTTTTATTAGGTACCCAATATTTTGAGCAAGCCTTGAAACACTTCTTTCCTTTCCACTTACATCTTATTTACATTATTGCACTTTCTACCCAAGTTCACACCAAATAAGAGTCCCTTTCTTTCTTGACCACCAAATGACGAAGTAATTTTATTTTTCTATACAGGATAATTTTCAATAGAACAAGCAGCAGTTAAAGCTTCTGTTTCATATCTGATTTATTTCAATTTGTATGTTGTGCTATTTTTGTGCCTGCAGCATATTGCAAAAAACACAGGAATATATATATTTTTTTTTTAAATTTCAGTCATTATACAGGGGCGGCAGAAATAACACCCATCCACATATTGGCAAGGGTGACTTCATTTAGCTAATGTCTTACCATTATGTCGAAGGCATTTCTGTTGCACATTGTACATTTTCCAGGCAAATATACCCAGACTACTGGAAGAAGGGTTTTTTTTTCTTTTAGTTTATTGAGACACTATCTCTAGATTGAATGCTAACCAAGAGTAACAAGCTTCTATCTGCCCAGTAGTCAAGGACTTGTGACTGCTTACCAGTAGACCGGTGTGTACTACCCCTAAACCCCCTGACTAGTGAAGGGGGGGGGGCAAACTTGATTGGGAGCTTCAGATAGTGATTTGTGACCTTTGATATCTTATCAACATTTGCTATTTGTTTTTCCTCCTATATTCATATACATTACAAATGTATAACTGACTATTAAAGGATGAAAAATTTTTACAGATTTTCACATCATTCTGAATGTTTTTTGTCCAGATCTGGGAATTGGTTTCACTTTTGTTAAGTCTTGAAAAAGCAGTTTATAAAATCCACTATTTGCTATCTATTATTTTGAATGTTTTAAAATTATTCAGATTTTTTAACAAGAAAAATCTCAAGATGATGTTGAAAATTGCTGCTACACATTGTTGATTTATTTAAGATGGAATGATCTCTTATGACAAGTCTCTAATTTATATTTAGATACATTGTATTTATTTTGAATTTTTCTAGTTAAATTATTCACCTATATTGCATATGATCCATTTATTTTTTTTTTAATCATATCACCACCAAGCAAGGCGATAATGCCGCTGATGCGCAGGGTACATACGTAAGGGTAAAAAGAATGGAAAAGAGAAAGTGGGAAACCACATCCTAAACAGGAAACAAGGAATGAGCCTCTTCACCTGTTCAATAGACATGGGTGGAGTGTGAACCGGGCGATAGTTTAGTCTATCTACTCCAATTGAAAAAAAATAAAGAAAGAAAAGAGTGAAAAGATTGGAAAAGAGAAAACTGGAAACCGCATCCTAAACAGGAAACAAGGGATGAGACTCTTCACCTGTTCAATAGATGTGGTTGGAGTTTTATTGTACATAATTAGGGTACCATAAAATTTGTATTCTATATCAATGCTACCTTATGTAAATTGAGATGTAGTAGTGCAAGGGGTCCCATATCATAAATTCAAGGTTGTGACTCATATTGTAGATTTGTTGGGGTGAGGAGGCACAAGACCTTTGCACCAGTCATGCTTACAAGTAAAATCATCAACAGATTATGAACACTTATCTAACCAATTTCATTTACAAGCTTTGGGTCAACCTGGGGTGGCTTATTTCTTCCACAGGCACATGCTAGGATCATCTTCTCAGGCTGATATTATCAAGAAGTCACCTCCTTGACTAATCAATTATGGTAAGAGTTGAAACCAGGTTTCATAGTCCATACCATAGCTTCAGATTAAATTTTTTTAGCATCATTCCCAAACTACCCACATAAATTATTTTAATCATCCTAAAAAAATGTTAAATCTTCCCAAAATCAAAAGAATTATTTTTAACATCATTTGCACCTATAGTTGTTGGTAGCATAATTACTTCAACGTATTTAGGAAATAAATTAAAAAAAAAAAAATAAATAATGCTTTTTTAATTTTTTTCTTTTGTACAGTGAGGTTCACCTTGTACAAGGCCTGGGGGTCACTCAAAGCTAAGGGTTACAGAGTAAGAGGCAGTTTATATGGCTAGGAGGGGAAGATAACTATTAACCCTAGAATTAAAAAGGTTAAGATTGTAGTAGCAATTTTGTAAGCATAGCTTAGGTGTGGCACAAGGCTGAAAGTATAGGGTGCCCAGTGAGCAACTTACTCACTACTCAGTCATAATTGTTCTAGTGAGACAAGACAAGTTTGCTAACCATTACACCACATGAAGGTGCTCAATGTTAAGATTATAGTGATCAAGGAAAATTGTTTAATTAATAATTGTGTATCATCCTGGCATCATCCAAGCATGTATCACATATGGTCCTTAAATGACTCCATTTTAGGCCTAATCTGACTCTTGCAAAGATAGAGGATATCACAAGGAGTCAGGTACTTACTCAAGCTGTACAGAGGATTGGCCATTTTTCCTACATCTTTAGTGATGGATTGAAAATACAAGTTCCACTTAAGGTCAGGGGTGAGTTTATGGCCCAATAATCTCTCAAGAAATGGTGCCTTCTCAAGAGGACATCTATTCATCATGACTGGTGATAGTTCAATATCTGATCGGCAATGGCGAAATGCAACTAGTTTCTATCAATGTCTTAAAAATATATAAATGCAAAAACAAATTAGCTAAATTTTATTGTAATCTTTTGAAAATTACAACTCCATTTTTATTTAACCATTTCAGTTAAATTACTTTTAATTTAAAAAACCTTTATTTAAGTCCTTCAACTTTCATCCACCAGTTAAAGAATAAAAAAAATTAAAAATAGCAATTAAGTTATTTTGTTAATGTGCGAGTGAGTGTATAAGTGGGAAAGTGAGTGAGTGTGTGCTCTATTCATTAAAAGCCAACTCCTATTGGTGAGAAGTAGAAAAAAATTATAATAAGAACTTAGTTGCTTTTAAAATAAAAATAATAAAACTTTAATTAAGAATTTTGTATCATCCTGGCATTGTACTGAAATGCTTAAACAGCTGTCCTAAATTAATGTTTTATCATCCCTGGGGTGATGTTAATCTTGAGCCCTGCTCAGAATGCTAATTATTCTTCCCCAAAGTTGTTACTGTGTGGAACAAACTTCCGAATGAATGCTTCCCTCAAAACTACAGTCTTAGTCTCTTAATGTCTATGCCACCTATAGCTATCATCCTCATCCTCATAATATTTTCTTCTTTTCCCTTCCTTACAATCTCACTCAGTAACTGTCTACCTTGATGAGCCCTTGGGTCTTGTGTAGTATGAGTAAAAATGATAAAAAATAAAAAAAAAACATATTTGCCTTATTTTGCATATTCTTTTTAATTTAGCTTACAAGAGATCAAAATGTCCCAAGACAAGGGATAAAATCAAAATTGAAATAAAACTCTAGCTGTCAACAAATCCTTATTTGTTTGGGAATTACGGACAAAGCCAACAAATAAAATGATTCATCTGAGGAAAGAAAACCCATTAAGTCAAGGTATTAACCTACTTTATTGACATGATCCACATAACAGTAAAGTCTTTTTCGGATTTAATTCTATTAAGCAGCATTTGAAATTTTGTCAGATGCTGTGTTCAACACTTATTTAGTATCTATAGAAAAATCAATAAATATTGGTTGGTGATGATAGCAGATACTTGTCAAAAGTTGGATCAGTACAATCAAGAAGAAAAGTGCTAATCTTAATGACTAAGATGAGCCTAATAAGAAAGCAAACAAATAAGACATAATTAGTCATTTCACTTCCAATTAGAATGTGGGGGTGGGGACAATAAAATAAAGAAAAGCTATTGGGTGAAAGGATATTTGGGAGGAATAGAAGTGCACATGAGTAGTGGGCAGAGAGGAAAAAAAATCGATTTTGGTAGTAATTTTTTTAATACTGATTTTTTTTTCAATTCTCTTTTATAGCTGTAAAGTACACTTGCACTGCACATTGATGAACAAGCTGAAGTTTTTTTCAGTTTCTCTTGTAAGAGACGAGTTGCTTAAGTTTATATAAGGTAGAACTCTTTAAATTTTTGTTTTTTCTTCCCTTGGTCCCTTTTTTAATGCTTTCAATCTCATTTTTTTGTTCCTTTATTTTTCTCCCATTTTTTATTTTTATTAGTTTTCTCAGTCCTCTTTTAGTTGTTTACATTCTATTTACTTCCCTTTGTGTTATCTTTCACTTGTACTATTTTTCTCTTTTTATGCTTCTATCAGAAATAACAACCATAGCGTCTAATAAAATACAAGCCGCTTTGTAGTTTTTCCAAAACCATGCAATTACTGACAACATCTTCAATCCCATTTTCACTGATGGGACGTGGCTTCCCTCTGTCTTTTCTACAAATATTTTCATGGCAACTGCTCTGATAAGCTTGATTTTTCTGGTACCCTGTCCACATGAATTTAAAAGTGCTATTAGATTGGCATCTAGGTCCCATCCTTTTACTGTTGAAATAGTCAAATGCAACTGCCACTTCTACTTCAACAGTTTTTTTCTTGCACTTCCTGTCTGTGGAATACCCTTCCATTTACTTGCTTCTCTGATAGCTACAATATCCAAAAATTTAAATGCAACATTAATTGCCATCTTCTATCTCATTCATCTTTTATCCTTTCTTTAATACTTGCTGTACCCAGGCTTTTCTCTCATTGTAACCCCTTGTGCATTAGTGGGAGTCTTGCTTTACTTGGAGTAAAATGATTTAAAAAAAAAAAAAAAGAAAAAGATATCTAAAATATCTTTACATATTTATATAGCAAAATAATGAATTTACTCCAAAATAAAATTTTGACACCAATATTTGATGAAAAAGTTATAGTGTTTGTGAAAGAAAGCTTTAAAAATCTATATAAATTAAGATTTGGTAAGATAAAAAATAAGATAACTTCAAAAATAATGAGGAGGCACAGTGAAGTAATTGACAGTAGCTTGGATTATGTAATTGGAGAGCTGAAGTCGTTAAATTCACTTTTGCACAAATACCCTTGGGAAAAGTATGACTCCATCTCTTCTCACCCTAGCTACATGCAAATAGCAGGAGAAAATTTAGTATACTAATCTAAAAGAAAGAAAACCCTGGATTCAAATTAGCCTTGAGAGGGTTAGGCTTCATCAGGCTATCTTTTCTTTAATCATTTCACACCAAGCAAGTCATTAATGCCACTAGGATGTAGAGGATTACAGGGAGTGAAAGAGAATGATACGAAATATATGAGTTCAGGTCTTCTCTTTCCAGCTTTAGATAAATAGCAGAACAGACTTGGTCCATAGCCTTGAGTGGCAACCAGTCTAGAAAAAAGACAACTCAATACCAAACCTACAACTATTTCTTTTTTAACTGCTTTACCCAAAGCAAAGCAGGTAATGCTACTATAATGTATTTGATTACAGGGAGCGAAAGAGAATTTTAATGAGAATGACTGAGGAAAGGACAAACGAGGAACAGGGTTCAAAAAGATGGCAGTTGATATTGCATTTAAATTTTTGAAGATTGTAGTTATCAGGGAAGCAAGAAATTGGAAGGGAGTTCCATAGAGAGTAATGTAAGAAAAGAAACTGTTAGAGTAGAAGTAGTGGTTGCATCTATTTCAGCAGTAAAATGATTGGATCTAGTTGCCAATCTAGTAGTAGGCTTAAATTCATGTAGCTGGAGCTCTAGGATAAAAGCTCTTCAGAACAGTTGTTATGAAAATATTTGTAGAAAAGACAAGGAATCCACGTCACATCAGTGAGAAAGTGACTGAAGTCAAAATGCTTGGTCAGGATTGGTTACATTACATTCTTTGGGTTTTGTCAAGAATCTCGAGGTGTACTGCAGAAAGTTAAACTTCCTTACCAATCCATAATTGCTCAAGTATGGTGAGTACAGTTATACCCCTGAAGACATGATCAGTCAGGGAAGGATTCTTCCAAGGGGTAAGAAGGCCCTAAATCTTATCTGATCTAATGAGCTTTCATCTATGGTACCTAGATTAAAAATTAAAAAAACCCTTTTCTTTATATTGAAAGTTATTAATAAGAACATGATATATGTACTGAGTGGATATAAACTTATAATTTACAGAGAAAGATAAAAATTAAAAAAATGTAAAACATAAAATTATTAGTTTGCAAAGTTCCATCGATTTGACCAGAAAGCTTATATAATTATTAAGTTATTAGAAATGTTATACTCTTCAAGTAACACACATTCAAATAGAGTTGAATATTTTTCAGTTAAATATTTGTATGCATTTTGTGTCTACTACTACATCTTCATTCCATTTCTGAATAAAGGACAATGTATCACATAGTCAGACTACATGATAGTCTGAGTAGTAGTTGGCTGTGGCAGTTCCAGTTGAAGTAATATGAGGATTCATTAGGATATCTTCATGTGTCTTGTCTATCTTCTGTTGTATGAGATCAGGCTTCATAAAAAAAACAAAAACATTTTTTTGTAAAATCATCAATAATTCCTGAAATATAAAAATTTCAGATTTGCACCTTTCTTTTCCTTTCTCTTCCACAAACTTAAATTTTCTATTTAAATTTTATTTAGAAATATCTTTAGAGATATTAGCATAATTTTTAATTTAAAGCAATAAATATCTATTTATTACTTAAACATTATTTTTAGTGGATATCTATATTTGAGCAGATGTTCTATCTAATAAAAATAATGTTTAAGTAATAAAATATGCAAAATTAATAAATTAAAAATTCATTCCTAATATATATATATACAGGGGCCCGACAATATTTTTCAGACACTTTAGTATTCGACTTTCCGAGTACCATAGAGTGGCAAAATTCCTTCAATAGAATAGCATAAATATATAAAGACAATACCTGTAATAAAAATGGAAGAAAATCGATTAGGTAAGGAAAAATATTTATTTTTCATCATTTTTTACAAAGCACACACAACATTATTTTTCAGACATCGTTGAAAAACTGTTAATAGTCTGTAATATCACCTTTCTTCTCAATAACTTTTATCAATCTCTCTTCATAATGATCAAACATAAGCACAATAACATCTCTACGTGTTTCTATTAGTTGTTTTTTGGCATCTAGTATCCGTTCTCATAGTTGAGCCTCTTTTGTTCTTTCAGGTCCATCATAGACAAGTTGCGCAAGCATTTCCCAAACATTTTCTATTAAATTTAGATCTGGGCTTTTTGCAGGCCATTCCAAAGTAGTCATATTCACTTTAGCCATCCATTCTTTCATGAGTTTTGACATATGGATGCTGCAATTGTCTTGCTGTAGAATGAAATCATTCCCTATCTCTCTTCTTATCCTTGGTAGGGCTTTCTCGTCCAGCAACTGTTTGTAGCTTTCGCTGTTCTGTCGTCCTTTCAGCCACTCCAACCATATATTTCCATTAGCAAAGATCATACCCCAAACCATAACTCCTCCTCCTCCTCCCATCTGTCGTTTATTCAGTACAGCAGGCTCACCCCTTCTCGACCAAGTACACCATCCATCGGGCCCATCAAACTTGAAACACTTCACATCAGTAAATATAACCTTCTTAAAGTCAACATGCTTTGTTAACCACCTTTTAGCACACTCCAGTTTTGCTCCTTTGTGTTTCTTTGTTAGTGTAATTTTTTTCTTAGCCTTTGCATACTTCAAACCAATCCTATGCAGTGTTCTTTGTACTGTTTGGACGTTTATATCCAATTCACATTTCTCCTTCACTTTTCTTGCTGTAACTTTTTCTCCAGATGTAAAAAGCCGTGTCACAGTCCTCTTCATTCTCCTTTCAGTCCTCTTGCCAATTGATCTTTTCCGCTCAGAGTTTGTCTTCAGCATGTATTCGACCGTTGATTTCGGCAGCTTCAAATCCATGGCGATCCTTCTGATGCTGAGGCCATCATCCCGCTTCTTCTGTGCCAAACAAACGACTTCTTTTGAATGCATTTTACCCCATTAAACTTAATTGTTTTGCCAGTAAAATAGAACAGATAATTGATTCTAATGATGACAGCTAAGTGTACAAGCAGAAAATTTGCATACAGCAACATATACATGAACTTAGCTCTTAATAAAATAGGATTTTTTGTCATGTCCGAAAAATAGTGTCGCGCAAGTTTTCGCAAAAATCACAAAAAACTAAAATTATCAAAGCCAAACTAAAAAAAGTGATTACACTAGAAGTGGATTTTCACTCCTCAACTACGTACTTACAATCTCAAAAGTTTTTGGCAATAGTAACCACCTTGAAGTACTTTTCTCAAAGTGTCCGAAAAATATTGTCGGGCCCCTGTATATATATATATATATATATATATATATATATATGTAAAAATTTTAGAGTATATTTGTAAAAAGACAATATGGAAAAAAACAAAAAAACTTATCTTAGTCGATGTATTTCATCTTTAATAAAATCACTCAGATGATGAAACACATCAACTAAGATAAGTCTTTCTTCTGTCATATATATATATATATATATATATATATATATATATATATATATATAATTAATACAAATATAAAGTTTATTACTTAGCTGATTGGTGTTACCTTCAGGAATTAATTTTTAGTAATCCAACATACCTTTTATCACTTTAAACATTACTTTTAGTGGATACACATACACTCCCGATCAAAAATTTAAGACCACTTAAAAGCTTTAAAAAGAAATCTTTTTTTTACAGATAGATTTTAAACTCCTCCCACTTAAGGTTACCAATACTACAATCTAAAAGGTTATGGAAACAAAAAGCTACATTCCAAACATTTTATTTAGAAATTTACATTTTTATAAAATGAGGCGATTTACACATAATCAAAATTATAAGACCAGGGGTATAAATTGTTAGATCTATGGTAATTCCAATGTTTTTAGTTCATTTAGAGATTAGTAATCACTGCGAAAAGGTGTTACCATGCCTAAAACAAGCAAACTTACCGAAGTTGAGCGTTCTCAAATTCTAGAATTCCATAAACAAGGTTTGTCACAGCGGGTAATTGCAGCTAAGGTAAATCGCAGTAAAACTGTGATTTGCAACTTTCTAAAGAACAGTGAGAATTATGGAAAAGCAAAATACTCTGGTAGGCCCCCCAAAATTTCTCCTGCATTGAGTAGGAGAATAAGACGGGTTGTTATGAAAGACGAGGGACTTTCTTCTAGTCAAATTAAGGCAGTCACAGATACTGATTGCAGTCCTGTAACCATCAGATGACACTTAAGACAAAAAGGCATTGTAAATAAAAAGCGTAAACAAATTCCTCGGCTGCTTCCACGTCACAAGGTGGACCACTTAAAGTTTGGTCACAAATACCAAACATGGGACGTTGAGAAGTGGAAGAAAGTCCTGTTTTCTGATGAGAAAAAATTCAATCTCGATGGTCCTGATGGCTTCCAATGATATTGATATAACAAAAACATGCCTCCTGAAATTTTATCTGCACGTCATAGTGGTGGAGGATCCCTAATGGTATGGGGTGCCTTTTCTTATAGAGGGACGATAGAGTTGCAGGTGATGCAGAGTCGTCAGAGAGTGGCTGGTTGTGTTAACATACTACAAAAAGCATCTTTGATGACGGAGGGTCATCGTTTGTGTGGGGATGAATGGTTATTCCAACAGGATAATGCTGCAATCCACGCTGCAAGACGGACCTTGACCTTTCTACAAGAAAATGGGGTCCATCTCTTGGGACATCCTGCATGTTCACTGGACTTGAACCCAATTGAAAATGTTTGGGGATGGATGACAAGAGATGTTTATCGAAATGGCAAACAATATTCAACAAAAAATGAACTTCATGAAGCCATCTTCAGAAGCTGGAGCAACATTCCCCGTACCTTAATGGAAACGCTTATTTCTAGCATGCCCGACGGAATTTTTGAAGTCATCAAAAGCAGTGGCGGTAGACTTCATTATTAAATTTGGTTGTTGAATGTTTTCATAAACTTTTTGTACAATTTCGTAGAATTTTTGTCTCTGGTCTTATAATTTTGATCATGTGTAAATCGCCTCATTTTATAAAAATGTAAATTTCTAAATAAAATGTTTGGAATGTAGCTTTTTGTTTCCATAACCTTTTAGATTGTAGTATTGGTATCCTTAAGTGGAAGGAGTTTAAAATCTATCTGTAAAAAAAATTTCTTTTTAAAGATTTTTAAGTGGTCTTAAATTTTTGATCAGGAGTGTATTTGAGTAGATACACCGTTTACTTTCATCTAACGGCCTGAATGTTTGAAAAATCCTATTAAAAAAAATGTGTACTCCTCAGCAGGAATCAAACCTGCATTTTAGTCTGAGGCAAGCAAGTTTGATTGTTGCCAAAGAACACAAATTTTTCTTTAATAAGAACTCTCAAACATTCAGACCAGTAGGTGAATATAAATAAATATGCTGTTTAATAAATAAACAAAATGTCTAGTCAATTATGAGTAGATACTAAAAATAACATTTAAAACGATAACAAGCGTGTGTGTGTGTGTATATATATATATATATATATATATATATATATATATGTATCTCCAAGTATAGGGTACATATGGATAGAATACTATTCCATATCTAAAGAAGCACTATTCTTATAAAAGTGCTCAATACAAAGTAGAGCTAATAATCACTTGACAAGACACAAGAAGCCATGACGATTGATGTTAAATCTTTGCCTGAAGAGACATTAGGTTTTTATCACTAATTCACCATTTTTCATGTAAGTGTCATAAGCAAACACATGTTGTTCTCTACTCCACCATGGCATGATGTCTGCTAACTGAAAAGAAAAACAAATTTTAAATAACAAAATAAAAAAAGAAAAAAAAAACTAATGATAAAGGAAAACAAATAACAACCAACTAAATGGCATCTTGAGTTTAAATACTACCTTCCTCACCCCCTATCCCCTACTCAAGGGGAGTAAGGATCATTCCCAAAACATCCATTTCCTGTGGCTCACCCTGTATATATATATATATATATATATATATATATATAGAGAGAGAGAGAGAGAGAGGGGGCGAGAGAAAAAGAAAAAGAGAGTGAGAGAGAGACTGAAGATTACATTCAAACATGAATGTCATGTTCCGTGTTGCCATTGGTTTCACTTCTTTAGACCCCATATCAACTTCATAGATTGTATCAATGAAAGTATTTTTTTTATTTGCTTTATTATATGAGAAAGTTAAATATGGTAGAATTGATTTTAAGAGGTAGTGGGTGGAAAATCTTCAGGGAAACTCATGCCCACTTGTTAACTTAGCATTCTACCATGTGTGGTTTAGCCTCTCTGAGGAATCTGGGTGCAGAAAGTGTGTTGACTCTTCAAAATTCTTGCAAACATCTAATGACTTTGCGCCATCTTGATCTTATATCCAAAACTTAAACAAAGACAATCCATCACTGCCAATTCCATGCCTATCAGTCTTGTAGCCAATAATTTGATGTCCTAGGCCAGTCAACACATTCTGTAACAATGAAATTGACTGCTGCTACTCAGTTTTAGCATAAGTGCCACACTTCTTACATTTATACATTCTTTATTCCTGATATTGAGTACTTTAATCCTATAGATATAGCCTTAAAACTCTGTATGTGTATGCATATGTGTGTGTGTATATATATATATATATATATATATATATATATATACTATTGAAATAATTAGATGCCTGAATTTTAAAATAAAACATTGAAAGTTAAATGTAACTGCCACTTCTACTCAAATAGTTTCTTTTCTTGCACTTTCTGCCCATGGAACTCATTTCCCTGATTGCTACAATCTTCAAAAATTTAAATGCAACATCAATTGCTGTCTTATCTTTTTGAATCCCATTCATCTTTTATTCTTTCTTCAATACCCACTATACCCAGTCTTTTCTCTTACTGTAAATACTTGCACGCTAGTGATGATCCCACTTTGCTTGGAGTGAAATGATAAAAAAGAAAAAAAAAAAAAGAAGGAAATTAGAGCTATGTACAATGCTTGTATACCCTAAATTTGAAGGTATTTAAAATAAACCTTCTAACCATAATAGCTGTTGATATGTCAGTGGCTGGAGCACGAACCAAATAAACTACTGGTTCCTCTTATTGCCACAAATGTTTATTTGATTACTAACCATATCAGATATTTGATGAGTGGTAAGTCAGTTTACATTGCATGTAAATTTTTGGAGATCAAAGTTGACTAGAAAGTAAAAAGCTGGAAGAGAGTTTCACAAGCAAGAAATATAAGAGAAGAAACTGCTGGCACAATATTAACAGTTATATCTAGTCCTTTCAAGTGTAAAGGGATGAAACCTTATTGCCAATCTAGTCAGTCAGTCAGTTAAGTGCCATACGTGATACACGCTTGAGCAATCATGTCTTGAAAGAGACATGACTGACTGGGCAGAAGATTATCCCGCAGTAGGTTGCCATTGCATTCTGCGGTAGATTGGTTGCCGACCAAGGCTATAGAACCCAATCTGTCCTGTTATTTAACCCATAACTGGAAGGAATAGACGGATTAATACCTTTCCCAAGGGTATTTGTGCGTAAGTGAAAGCAATGAATTCAGCTGGAATTCGAACTCAGCTCCCCAATTTCTTGTTCCGAGCCGATATCCAATGCACCACAACGCACATCTGTATGCCAATCTAGTACTGTGCTTAAATTCATAAAGTCTAAGTACCATAGAGAAAAGTTCATCAGAACAATTAGCATGAAAATATTTATAGAAAAGGTACAGGGAATCTATGTTATGACAGTGGGAAAGTGACTAAAGCTGAGATACCAGGCCAGGTTCAATAATTCAGATTCTTTTTTCTTCATCAAGAATCTCTATATATATAGCAATAGCACCAGACCATACATAGCAGCAATATTCAATGGATGGTGAATAGTAGATTTATAAATATGTAAGATAGATTTGAGCAAAAAAAAAATTTCTAGCATGGCACAGTGACACAACCTTCCTAGCAGCAGACCTAGCAATTGATTAAATATAATCTTTCCATGTCATAGCCACAGAAAACGTTAGTGCAAGAAAGCATGTCACTCTTCTGCAGGTTAGCTTTAGACATGCTGATGAAAGGTTTCTCTCAGATAATTAATAGAGATTTTTCATTTTGGAGGCATTAAAATTAACAAACTATTCCTTTTCTTACTTAACTGAATGAAAATCATTTTTTTAGCTCAGATAGCAGTTTGACTGATCAGACTTACTATTAAGATAGGAGCAAATAGTTATATCATTAGCATAAATACAAAATTGAGTTCTAATGCCATCAGGAAGGTCATTTATGAAAATTAAGAACATTGAGGGTAAAAGATAGAGGGGGATTCCTGCATTAATGCAAAAAGATCAAGAAGAGTGGCCATTCAAGACAACATTTATTTTGTGATTTGATACAAAAAACTGAATCAGTTTAAAAATTTGTCCTGAAATACCTTATATCCTATTAACTTGTGCTATATAAAATTATAGGTGGCACCACTGTAGCTTGACATGACAGAAATGTCCAGATTTATATTATTTGCACTCGGATATCTGGTGAGCCAGCATAAATAACAGCTGAGCTGCTGATGGTAAGATTATATGAATTATTGGAATTCAAACAGGGCATGATAGCAGGTGACAAGCAGATGCATTATTCCATTTCTGAAATTATGCAGATATTTGACATTCCACAGTCTATGGTATTGTGTGTGTACTAAGACTAGCTGATTATCACCCTTAATATACAACACAGTGATTGACTATGGATCCTTAAGAGTCATAACAAAAGACATCTGCAGTAACAAACAAATGGCTTGGATTCAAATTACATCCAATGCTGCAAGTATCAAAGCAGAAATCATGGCCTTCTTTATTAAAGGTCAAGTCATAGTGCAATTCTTGTCTTGAACTGTTGGCCTGTTTCAAATTTTATCATTCCACTGGAGAGAAGATTTTTAGTTTTGGTTTGCAGAAATTTCTGCTTTTTACATTTGGAATAACTTTAGCTTATTTAATTGAAGTTTATTTAAGATTTTTTTAAATCGTTTTACCCATACCAGATAATAAAACCACTAAGACACAAGGAATGACTTAGTGTGAAAGAATAAGTAAAAAGAGAAATGTTATTAAGGAACGAGAACAGCAGGTAATAATTGGCACTGAATTTAAATTTTTGAAGATCAAAGTTGGCTGGAAAGCATGAAGCCAGACGAACATTTCATAAGTGGGAAGTATAATAGAAGAAAGTGTTAGCATAAAACTCGCCATTTCAACTGTAAAATGATGAGACTTTGCTGCTAATCCTGAGGACACATGACCTAGTGGATAAAAATGTTGATTGAAATAATCCAGTAACTTAACCCAAAGAGTGGTGAATTTAATACCTTGTGACGGCAGATGGAACTTTAGCCATACTGTATCCATATGGTTGTGTAACTGATCCAGCATAAGAAAAAGCCTAGTAAACAGACAAATAGTACAATTTATGAATACAATGCCTATGATCAAAGTGTAGTATCTATTCCAGCAGCAACCACAGCTGGCCCATGGCTTCAGTCATCATCATCAGCAGCAACAATCCTTGACCTTTAGTAAAGAACACTATAATGACTGAGCCTTTAGTAAATAATACCATGATGACTGAGTCTTTAGTAAAGATAACCATGGCACAAATCCAGCCAATCAGTTAAGCATTCTTTAGTTTCCATGAAATATAGGAGCAGAAGAATCATTTAGATGCTCTTTGTTAACATCTGACACAAGACAATGTCTCCCTAGGCTTATGTCATCATGAATAAGGCCTAAAGACATCATGCAGCATGTTTCAATGCATTATGTTTCCAAGTGTTTGCAGCTGATGCATACCCTTGAGTTCAGACTCCAGTTGTCAACAAGTTACTATGGTGGTTGGTGGTGGTTCAAGAATGTTGAAGGATATGTTCATTTGACATTGGAGGGATCAAAAATAATAAAAGAGGAATGAACTAATTTTTAAATGTAGACATAAAAATAGGTATAGGATTACAGAACAAGATCGAAATTAAACTCAAGAGTTTGATTTTGAAAAAAATTTAGAATTCCCCGTTAAAGACTTTATGCACTTAAAATTTTTTCTCATTATTGTTATCATGTGTACTTTACTATTATTGCTTTTATTATTATTATTACTTTTATTTATAGTTTTTATATAATAGTATTATTTTAATATAAAAGTATATTTTTTATTATTGTTATCATGTGTACTTTACTATTATTGCTTTTATTATTATTACTTTTATTTATAGTTTTTATATAATAGTATTATTTTAATATAAAAGTATATTTTTTATTATTGTTATCATGTGTACTTTACTATTATTGCTTTTATTATTATTATTTTTATATTTTTATTCATACTTATAGTTTTATATTATTTCAATATAAGAGTATATATTTTTTAGTAGGTTTTTTCAATTATTATTTTGTATTTTTGTAATTTTTATCATTTATCATTATATTTTGTCTTTATTATTAGTATCTGTTATATTAATATTTTTATTACTATTATTACTTTAAGGTTTTTAAATATTAGTTTCTTTATTATCATGTTATTATTACTACCGATATGTTTTATATAATAATATAATAGTATTATCATTACGATTAAAATTAATAAGAAAACTAACAATTCATTTTTCTAGCAAAATTTCAACCCCTAAGTTTTAATTTTGAATGTTATGCATCTAAAAACAGACAAGTCAAGATTTACTAACTTCCTTAACTACTGCTTTTGTAAGTCTAGGCCAAGGCTGTTGAGTTGTCTAGATATAATATAGATGCTAATATTTAACACTGTTAAGTTAACCTTTTTTCCCTATTTTTTCTTCTCTTTTTCTCTTTTTATTCTTCTTTCTTTTTTACTTGACATTTTTTGGATAATTTTGGCCCATTCATTGTTGTATGAATTTGCTCTGAGGAGCGGTCAATAAGAGAGCCGCAAAATATTATATTACCAATGGGTTTATGAAAACATCCAACTCATGTTCTTTATATATAAAGATTTTCTGGAGTTAGCCAAAGCAAGTCAAAAGATTTGTCTTTGCAAAATGTCGAAAATGCAAAGAAATTTCATTCTTTTGACTACTGGTAATGAATGCTGATCTTAACTATTGCTGACAGGTTCTTATAGTTTAGACTAGTTAAAAAAAAAAGAAAATCGATTAATCCATGTTCATGTTTTGTATTTTTGTTTCTGCTTTGAAAACGTTCCTTTATGTCTTAGACTAGGGGGGGAATTCTTTTTTTTGCTGTATTCCATGCTCTGTTTTAATATTTTCCTTTCAGATCTATTGAGTTATCTCTTAGCATATTCCATGAAAATAATAATATGAAACATATATTAGCTACTCTGGCAGAGGGAAATTTATCTTCCTCTGCAGGACTAGTCAATTGTACTTATACTAAGCACATACTTAATAATTGTTTGTTTTTTTAACTGGGACATTAGCAACCCTGTAGGTTATAAAAAAAAAAGAAGAAAATTTGAACCAACAAAGAGTGGAAGAACTCTTAAAAAGTCAACAACTAGCTAACTAGAGGTGGTGTCTCAATAAATCACCGTGGAGAAGGCAATGGGATACCACTCCACTATCTACCCATGCTTAATCATGTTTATCCACGACAAATATATGAAAACCAACAGCATGAATGGGTTTGCTTCCCAAGGAAACAACTCCTTGCTTGGTAAGGATTGGCATGAGCAACAGGTGCCACCTGACTGTCATCCAGCAACTGTTAGAATCAATGTTGTAAAGGGGACATTTTACTCCAAAATTTGTCCCTCACCCGAGAAAGAATGACATGAGCAACAGGTGTTTCTGGACCGTTACCCTGTGACTGTGCACAACAAAGAAAGAATTACTTTTGGTACATGGAATGTCAGGACACTTAACAATTGTGGACAACTAGAGAACGTCAAGCAGGAGATGGACAGAAGATCAATATCCTAGGCATATGCAAAACCAGATGGCCTAATAATGGAGACCTCAGTGGTGACACCCACAGGATAATTTATGCAGGAGGCAAAAACAACAAAAAAGGGATCAGCTTAATACTAGACAAAGAAGTGAAGAAATACGTTCTTGGATACTGTCAGCTTTCAGAGAGAGTTCTCTTGGTTAAACTATGGGAAAGGCCCTTCAACATAGCTATCATAGTAGTTTATGCACCAACAACTCAAAGCACTGAGGATGAAATAGAATCATTCTATTCCATACTGGACAGTGCCAAGGCTCAGTGCAAAAGCCAATAAATTAGGATCATAATGGGTGACTTGAATGCCAAGGTAGGTAAAGCGAGGGAAGGAGACACGACCAGCAACTTTGGACTAGGGGATCACAACGAACGAGGAGAAAAATGGATCCAATGGTGCACAGCAAATGACCAGGCAATAACTAACACTTGGTTTCAAGAACACCCACAACGTCTATGGACATGGAGAAGCCCAGGAGACAACACGAAGAACCAAATAGACTACATAACTATGAACCAGAGATTCAGAAACACAGTGGTTCAATGCAAAACATATCCAGGTGCCGACTGCGGAAGTGACCATGTCCTAGGCATCTGCAAACTAAGGATGAAACTCCGGAGAATGAAGAAGCTCAGCACATCACCAAGGCTGCAATACAACACACTTGTGAATGACCTCACTCTGCAGAAAGAATACACTAACAGCATGAGAAAGAAATATGAAGAACAAATTGGAAAAGGACACTCAAAATGGGACTCACTAAAGGAAGCGATGGTGATCTCAGCAAACAACATTGCCTCAAAGGAAATCAGACGCAGAAGAAAAAACGAGTGGATGACTGAAGAGATTCTTCACATGATGCAAAGGAGACAAAAAATAATGCCAAGACATGGAGGAGAGTAAAGAAACTACACAGGGAGATAAGGAACAAACCTATGCAAGACAATATTTATAGCACTGCTGAAGAAACGAGGTGCAAACAAGTGCAAACTACACAGAACTATCAGCTTAATAAGTCACATTACAAAACTGTCAGAATCCTGATGAATAGAGTGAGAAGCAGAATCAGGCCAGAGATAGGACAGGAACAGTGTGGGTTCGTAAAAGACACTGGAACAAGGAACGCCAGATTTATGATTAGGATGCTCTCTGAAAGGGCAATACAAATGAAGAAAGACTTGTACCTATGTTTTATTGATTATGCGAAGGCATTCGACAAGATACAACACAAAGAATTGATGGAGATGCTTGGCAGCCTCGACATTTTTGGGAAAGACATCAGAGTAATCAAGAATCAAACTGCCTGCATACAGACAGGTAACAATTTCAGCAGATTTACAAAGATAGAAAGAGGTGTAAAACAAGGATGTGTCTTTTCACCGGATCTGTTCAACTTTTACAGCGAGAATATTTTGAGGACCCTAGATGACACGCCAGAATTTGTTATTGGAGACCACAACTTGAACAACATAAGGTATGCAGATGATACAGTGCTGATTGCAGACATGGAAAGGAAACTACAAGACCTCCTACAGAAGGTAACGGTGGAGAGTGACAAAAAAGGACTACAAATAAACTGCAAGAAAACTGAGTGCATGGTCATCATCAAAAGGTGCAACCCAAAATGCCAAATACAGGTGGAGGATACCAGAATCAAGCAAGAACAAAAATTTAAATACCTAGGAAGTGTTCTAACAGGAGATGGAACGTGCGACACAGAGATCCGAAGGTGGATTGGCATGGCAAAGGACGCATTCCAGAAGCTGAGTAAAGTACTAACACACAGGATAATTTTCACTAGAAACAAAGAAAAGAGTGCTGGATTGCTATGTGATGTCAGTTTTTCAATACGGCAGTGAATGCTGGACAATATCATTGAAAATGAGGACAAAACTGGAAGCAGCAGAAATGTGGTTCTAGAGAAGGATGCTGCGGATATCATGGACTGAGTATGCAAGCAACGATGAGGTGTTGGAAAGAATGACAACAAAAAGGAAATTAATACTGAGCATCAGGAAGAGACAAGTGAAGTTCCTGGGACATGCAATAAGGAAGGAGAGCTTGAAGAACCTGATACTGACAGGCCAGATAGAAGGAAAAAGAGACAGAGGAATGTAGCGGATAACATATTTGCAGGGCCTGATCAGATGGATGACGGAACAGGGGTTGCAAGGTGTAACAGGAGCAAGCATACTAAGAGCCACAAGGGATAGGGAGACGTGGAGAACCATGATCGCCTACATCCTGAAGGGACAGGGCACATAGAAAAAGAAGAAGATATATATATATATATAAACTAGTAAATAAGAAAAATAAAATAATGGGGAAGTGCAAACATATGGGTAAATTATCACTATTTTATATTTTTATAATCACACATATGCATTTTTTGTTTGTTTGTTTTTGATTCTGTCAACTGCACAGTACAGTAAGATCATTTGGGTACCATCAGCAAGAAAAAAAAAGCTCCATGACACAATTCAATCCCCCATAAATTTGAAAATGGCATAATGTTCCCAAAACAAACAAAAAAATTACTAAATGAAAAATCAGAAATTATGCCCAAATGTAATCATTCCCATGAATACATACTAGGATCATACAAACAAGGATGAAAGTGTTGCAAGATTCTTGAATAACTCCCTCCAATATTGAAAATTTTCAATTGTTTGAAAATTCAATTTGCATGTTCATAAAAATCCCTGTTTGTGCATTTGAAAAACATCACAGTTCAATAATTCGATTATCTGTGTTGTTAGGAATAATCTACCCACATGAGTACTTTCCAGTAAAATGATTTCCTAATTTTCATTCATGTAGCTGCCAAATCAACACCTTGCAATATAAAAGAATCATGAGTTTATATAATGTGTTAGAACAGTTCTTTGTAGTCTAGAATGTGTATTCTTATCAGTTCTGAAATTTTGGCTCAGAGAGCTCTGAACCAGAGAGGACTGCATATAATTATGTGAACAAAATATATGCTCCTTTTTAATTGACTTGTGATCTTTGTCTCTCTCTCTCTCTCTCTATATATATATATATATATATATTGTTATCTGCAGACAGATCTGTTTTGTTGTATCACAGCTCATCTGTACGGTTAGACTCCGTTTGCTTTTTTTAACCCAGGATTGAAACCCGACCGAATTGGCGTCAGTCAGTGATTCTACCTCTGGGCTATGGGCGTTCGGTGGAAGAAGGCAGACTTTTTAGCGCATATATTATCATTATACGTGCCCAATAGCTAGAATGCTCTAATTCATTTTACTGAATGAGCGATGCGTACACACCAGAGTAGCTACTGTTTTGTATTGTGTGTGTGTACATGTATATATATATATATATATATATATATATATATATATATATATACACACACACACACACACACACACTGATGGCTGCTTATAAAGGAGAAAATCAAAAACAAAATGGTTATTTAGAAATTAACATAGCACTGAACCAAACTTGAAAAAACCGAAAGAACTGAATAGCAGAATGCCAATATATTAAATATTAAACTAAAACCTTGTTGTCATGTTCTTAATTAGCCTCATCAAATCAAAACTTTTACAGGGATATTGGTGGGATCTGTCTACCAAGGTTTTTGTTGCAATTGGAGTGTCGGAATTCCAAACATTTAACAACAACAATACATATTTTAAATGAAACATATAAAAAGATTATTTTCTGGAGAAAAAGGAGAAGCAGAATGTCAGTTAAAATAGCATTTATATATTCTTTTAAGAAATATACACTACAATAAAATATTCCATTTTTTATTGCAGTAAATTTTGTTTTATAAAGTAATTAACTGTTTGTAGAGTGGGGTCAGATGTATGGACAGATTTACTTTATGACAATCAGCCTAATTTGTTTTCATAGAAAAATGCTTAATTGGTGGCTGCTGGTTATCCCCTTCTATTGCATGTAGATAATGCCTTAGTCAGCAGCTGCTGGCTGTCATCTCTTCCATTGTGTGCATGTGTAGATCAAACTAGCCTCTAAAACTGTTTTGATCCTTTAGAAACAGAAGGCTTCTATTTTTATATCTATAAGAAAGATCCAAAATCTAATTTCACATAAGTGTGAACATTTTTAGTGCAAGGTTTTTATTAGTTATAAAATAATTTCACAATGGCTTGGGAAAATCTTTTTCTTGAATTTGCAGGAAGGACTGGTGAAAGAAGTTATTATTTATTAAGTCTACAACTATATTCACAAGTATTTTGGCAATATTTGCCCTAGTAACAATTGTTTATTTAACCAACATTCAGATGGCTGAAAAATATATATAGGATTTAATTCCTATAATATCATGCATGGCACTCAACTTTCTGAGAAATATCTTAACTATCAATGTGAAATATTTAAATTTTGTTAGATTATTAATTAATAAGCAAATGAAACCTGTAGGTTTTAGAGAGGACCAGCCTTTTTCTAACCTTTTAAATTGGTGCAACAGCATCACAAAGAACTATACCAAATAACAAAAGCCACATTGCTTGAAAACTTTCAACTGGAGCAAAAACTAAAATAAAAAGCATATATAACTCAAAGAAAAAATAATCATATAATCAAATGTTGACATTCTACACGACTTCATACAAAAGTTTAGGTAAGAACCCCCCATAATTACTGGAAAGAGCAATAACAGGTATTGAAACCTATTTTCCTGTAAAATTGCTTTAATAGAAAGATTTTATAAATATCATCTAAAAGTAGCACCAGTTGTTTGGTCAATAAACTTTGTTTTGATATAAGGAAACAACTAATATTACCATCAACCAAAAATATTGCCATTGCACATACCATTAACAATCTACATTATTCACAAGCATAATTTCTCATGCTACTCAGCTATTTTTTATTTATTAAAATCAAGGTTGTTTTTGTTGTTGCTATAGCGAGACATGCAAATTGTAAAATTCAAACACTGAATGACTTAAGTAACCAGCAACAGCAGGCAAATGTTTTGTTTGGCAAAAGAAAAAATGTGAGAATGTTAAAGTTTAAGGTTAAACTCAATCATAGAAGAATAACTGACTTTTGGAAAAGAAAATGTGTAACTTTCAAAGTGTGAGAATAAAGAAAACTAAGTCATTGTACATGTGTTAATCAGTTGTTGAACAGAACATTCAGATCAATAAAAAAGGTTAATTTTTATCTTCGAAGAGACCAAAAAACATTAAGAAATAGGAATGGAACTTAACTCATGTACTCAGAAACCAGTTCCATTTTCAAAAGTGTGAATGTCATACTCACTAATTCTTGCTTTCTGCTTGTGCTAGCCAAATCCTCTATTCATTTTCGAGTGAGTTCACAATTTCCATAACCAAGATCTGTTGACATTTATCTATACTTCTGAGATGAGGTCAGTCAGTCAGTTAAATGCCATACGTGATACACGCTTGGGCAATCATGTCTCAAAAGAGATATGACTGACTGGGCAGAAGATTATCCCACAATAGGTTGCCGTTACTTTCTGCAGTAGACTGGTAGCCAGCCAAGGTTATAGAACCCAATCTGTCCTGTTATTTAACCCATAACTGGAAGGAAGAGACGGATTAATACCTTTCCCAAGAGTATTTGTGCATAAGTGAAAACAAGGAATTCAACTGGAATTCGAACTCAGCTCCTTAATTTCTCATTCCAAGCTGATATCCACTGCACCACAATGCACATCCTGCAAGATGAAGATGTATTTACATTTACATTGTTGTCTTAATCTTTATTGCTATATTCATATTCATGACATTTTGACCAGTGTAGGCTTTTGCCTTCTTCCGGGAATTAAAATTTCAAACTGAACTCTTCCTCTTGATATCTGGGGTATATTGTTCATGAGCCATGTCAGCAAGTTGAATTAAAGGGAGATAACTAAGTTATCTGGAAGTGACATAAGATCTGTGATGTTTGTTATTGATGTTACAAAAAAGACTTAACTATTGTATAAATTCAAATGTTATAATTTTTTAAATAAACAAGTGTATATATGAGGATTTGGAGGATAACAAGTGCATATATGAGGATATAGAGGATAAGTGCATATATGAGGATATGCAGAATAACAAGTGCATATATGAGGATATGGAGCATAACAAGTGCATATATGAGGATATGCAGAATAACAAGTGCATATATGAGGATATGCAGGATGGCAAGTGCATATATGAGGATATGCAGGATGGCACGTGCATATATGAGTATATGCAGAATAACAAGTGCATATATGAGAATATTTAGGATGACAAGTGCATATATGACGATATGCAGAATAACAAGTGCATATATGAGGATATTTAGGATGGCAAGTGCATATATGAGGATATGCAGGATGTCAAGTGCATATATGAGGATATGCAGGATAGCAAGTGCATATATGAGGATATGGAGCATAACAAGTGCATACACGAGGATGACAAGTGCATATATGAGGATATGGATGATAACAAGTGCATATATGAGGATATGCAGAATAACAAGAACATATATGAGGATATGCAGGATGGTAGGTGCATATATGAGGATATGCAGGATGACATTTGCATATATGAGGATATGCAGAATAACAAGTGCATATATGAGGATATGCAGGATGGCAAGTGCATATATGAGGATATGCAGGATGGCAAGTGCATATATGAGGATATACAGGATGGCATGTGCATATATGAGGATATGCAGGATGGCAAGTGCATATATGAGGATATACAGGATGGCAAGTGCATATATAAGGATATGGAGGATGACAAGTGTATATATGAGGGCATGGAGGATAACAAGTGTATATATGAGGATATGGAAGATAACAAGTGCATATATGAGGATATGCAGGATGACAAGTGCATATATGAGGATATGCAGGATAGCAAGTGCATATATGAGGATATGCAGGATGGCAAGTGCATATATGAGGATATGCAGGATGGCAAGTGCATATATGAGGATATGCAGGATGGCAAGTGCATATATGAGGATATGGAGGATGACAAGTGTATATATGAGGGCATGAAGGATAACAAGTGTATATATGAGGATATGGAGGATAACAAGTGCATATATGAGGATATGGAGGATGACAAGTGCATATATGAGGATATGCAGGATAGCAAGTGCATATATGAGGATATGCAGGATAGCAAGTGCATATATGAGGATATGCAGGATGACAAGTGCATATATGATGATATGGAGGATAACAAGTGCATATATGAGGATATGCAGAATAACAAGAACATATATGAGGATATGCAGGATGACAAGTGCATATATGAGAATATGCAGGATGACAAGTGCATATACGAGGATATGGAGGATAACAAACGCATATATGAAGATATGCAGGATAACAAGTGCATATATGAGGATATGCAGAATATATGAGGATATGCAGAATAACGAGGATATGGAGGATAACAAATGCATATATGAAGATATGCAGGATAACAAGTGCATATATGAGGATATGCAGGATAACAAGTGCATATATGAGGATATTTAGGATGGCAAGTGCATATATGAGGATATGCAGGATGACAAGTGCATATATGAGGATATGCAGGATAGCAGGTGAATATATGAGAATATGCAGGATAACAAACGAATATATGAAAATATGCAGGATAACAAGTGCATATATGAGGATATGGAGGATAACAAGTGCATATATGAGGATATGCAGAATATATGAGGATATGCAGAATAACGAGGATATGGAGGATAACAAATGCATATATGAAGATATGCAGGATGGCAAGTGCATATATGAAAATATGCAGGATAACAAGTGCATATATGAGGATATGCAGGATGACAAGTGCATATATGAGGATATGGAGGATGACAAGTGCATATATGAGGATATGGAGGATGACAAGTGCATATATGAGGATATGGAGCATAACAAGTGCATATATGAGGATATGGAGCAAAACAAGTGCATATATGAGTATATGCAGGATGGCAAGTGCATATATGAGGATATGGAGCATAACAAGTGCATATATGATGATATGGAGTATAACAAGTGCATATACTAGAATATGGAGGATAACAAGTGCATATATGAGGATATGGTGGATGACAAGTGCATATGTGAGAATATGCAGGATGATAAGTGCATATATGAGGATATGGAGGATAACAAGTGCATATATGTGGATATAGAGGATGACAAGTGCATATATGAGGATATGCAGGATAACAAGTGCATATATGAAGATATGCAGGATGACAAGTGCATATGAGGATATGCAGGATAACAAGTGCATATATGACGATATGGAGGATAACAAGTGCATATATGACGATATGGAGGATAACAAATGCATATATGAGGATATGGTGCATGACAAGCGCATATATGAGGATATTTAGGATGACAAGTGCATATATGAGGATATACAGCATGACAAGTGCATATATGAGGATATGCAGGATAGCAAGTGCATATATGAGGATATGCAGGATAGCAAGTGCATATATGAGGGTATGGAGTATAACAAGTGCATATATGATGATATGGAGGATAACAAGTGCATATATGATGATATGGAGGATAACAAGTGCATATTTTTTTTAATCATTTCACCCCCAGCAAGGCGGAAACGCCACTGATGTGCTGGGGTCTACATAAATGTAAAAAGATTCATTAGAAAAGAGTGAGGAGTACAAACTAGTTAGAAAGGAACAATAGAAAGCTGAGAAAGCAGGTACGATGACAGATACATAGGTGGAGAGAAAGGGAAGGTTATACGGGGGTGGGGAGAGAGTAGAGTCCAGTGGTTAGTAGATGAGTATTGACTTTGCATTTAAATTTCTGGAGGTTGTAGCCGTCAGGGAAGCAAGAATACGGGAGCGAGTCCCACAAGCGGGAAGTGCGAGAGAAGAAACTGCAGGAGTAGAATTGTCGTCTGCATTTGGCTAACCTGACTGTGAATGGGTGGGACTCAGTTGCCAGTCTGGTTGCACGAGTAAATACCTGTTGAGGAGGCATCAGTGACTTAAGTTCGTCTGAGCAGAAGCCATGAAAGTATTTATAGAACAAAGGGAGGCCACATTTCGACGATGGGGAAGTGGCTGCAGTCGAGCCGCCAGATCAGTACCTATCACATTACAGACTGTCCTTTGGAGTTTGTCAAGAACACTGAGGAGAACGGCAGGGGCACCTGACCATAAATGGCAGCAGTACTCCATGCACAGACGGATGGTTGACTTGTATATATTCAGGATGAATTCAGGTGGAAAAAACATCCTGGATCGACATAGTGACCCAACCTTCTTAGCAGTAGATTTTGCTATGGATTCAATATAGTGGTTCCATTTGAGGTCTGAGCACAGGGTAAGTCCGAGGAGGCATAGTGTATTACTCTCCGGGAGAATCGCTTGGTCCATGCTTATGGGAGGCAGAAAAGGTTGCCTGTAATGGTTGACAGACAACAGCTTGGTCTTAGATGAATTGAAGTTGACAAGCCACTTCTTGTCCCAGTTCACCACAGAGTGTAGATCCCGTTCAAGGTCAGCAACGAGATTATGTCTGTCCACCACTACAGGTTTCTTACTGGTGCGGGAGTATATTGTAGTGTCATCTGCGTAGATGCCTACTTGGGACTTGATCTCATCTGAGAGGTCGTTGATGAAAATAAGGAAGAGCGTCGGGCCCAGGATAGAGCCCTGTGGGACACCAGCATTCGTGCTGTAGGACGAAGAGGCACGCCCATTCAGAACGACCTTCATTTTGCGGTTATTTAAGAAAGATTGGATTAGGTCAAGCAAGCGACCGGTAATAGCATAACCGCGTAGTTTGCATAGGAGGCCAGAGTGCCAAACCCTGTCGAAAGCCTTGGAGATGTCCAGAGCAACCGCGCGAGCCTCGTCAGACTCATCAAGGGCCTGTAGCATGTACTCCGTTACGGTTGTTAGCAGGTCGGCCATAGACCTGGCAAAGTGGAATCCATATTGCCTGTCGGAGAACAGTTTGTGGGCGGTGAGATGATGAACTATTTCAGCATTGATTATAGCCTCGAATACTTTCCCGAATATCGGTAGAAGACTGATAGGGCGATAGTTGGATGGGTCCGAGGGTTCACCACAATTAAATACAGGAACGACTGAAGAGAACTTCCAGCATGCAGGAAAGCAGGAAGCAGAAAGGCAGTAGTTAAATAGTTTAGAAAGGACAGGGGAAAGTTCAGGAGCACACTTCTTAAGGACTATCACTGGGATTCCATCGTCTCCACATGCCTTATGGGGGTCGAGTTTTGAAATTACTCTGGATATACGTCGTACAGTTTGGCCTCAGTTCTAATAAGGAAGTCGGGTGGGTGTACTCCGGACGAGTCGAATGTGGAGTTGGATGAGAATCTGTGGGCAAAGCACTCAGCTTTGTCCGCAGATGACGTGAGAACCTCAAATCCATGGATTAAAGGAGGTATTGAGGATTTCCTATTGTTGAGCACTCGTTTACAAATCCTCCAATAGTCATTGAAGCTGAACTTGCGGTCAGCTATGTGCTGTCGCATTCTCTCAGCAAACAACTGTTTGGCGTCATTTAGGGTTCTCTTGCACTCATTGCGAGCAGATGTGAACAGACGCCTATTGTGATCAGTTGGCTGTCTCCGGAATAGACGGAAGTAATGGTTCCTGTGGGCAATGGCGGCTGAGCAGGCCGGAGAGAACCACGGAGGGGAATGAGGTTTTAAGCAATACTTCCTGGTGGGTATGAAGGCATCAATGCCAGCTTTCACCCATGACGAGACCTCAGAGGCACAGTCATCAACTGATAGGTCGAACACTTTTCCCCAAGGGACGTCGCAGAGGAAATCGCGAAAAGCATCCCAGTCAGCTTTTTGGTAGAGGTAGGAGGTCCTATAGGTAGGGGGCTCCTGGGGGGATTGAGATTGGAAAGAAATACTGAGAGAGACTACAGCGTGGTCGGAGTTGCCGAGAGGGCAAAGCTGCGAGACTTGACAGGCGTCAGGCGCAGAGGTGAAACATATATCTAGCAGTGAGGAATGACCCGAGGGAGTGCTTGGGAAGCGAGTGGGGAAGTCCACCACTTGCGTAAGGGATTGGGAAATAGCAAAGTTCATGGCGTGAATGCCCGCTGGATCAGTAACGGCGTTTTCAAGCCACTCAGAGTGATGAACATTGAGGTCTCCAAATACAAATATGTGGGCGAATGGGTGATAGAAAATAGCCTTATCTATGTTGTCAGCAATGCTATCTAGTAGGGAGCAGTCAGGAGAGGAGGGAGAACGGAAAAGAAAGAATAGGTAACTAACCGAACTGAGGACAGACAGGTGGAGACATATGTATTGGTGGTCAGTAGATTCGAGTGAAGTCACCCTAGCTATGGGGAGGTGTTTGCTGACATAGACACCCAGCCCATGCATGTGGACAGTGGAATCCTTCCTTAAAAGGGGAAGATAACCAGGGATGAAGAGGTCAGAGGAGGGAATAGCTGAGTTGAGGTTAGTTTCGCAGAGCGCAAGGATGTCAGGGGACTTTTCATGCAGGAACGCTTCTACATTAGGAAAGTTAGTACGAATGCCCCGGATATTAGTGAAGGAAAGGTTAATGGGTTTAGGTGGTTTGGATTTAACTGGTTTAGGGTCATTTCTGATTTGTTTAGTCATGATTCTGTTTGTAGAAAGAGACCTAGGGTAGAGGATACAGGCGGTCATTATTCATGATCTGTGCTGGGAGGTAAATATGCAGAATAACAAGTGCATATATGAGGATATGCAGGATGGCAAGTGCATATATGAGGATATGGATGATAACAAGTGCATTTATGACAATATGGAGGATGACAAGTGCATATATGAGGATATGCAGGATGACAAGTGCATATATGAGGATATAGAGGATGACAAGTGCATATATGAGGATATGCAGGATGACAAGTGCATATATGATGATATAGAGAATGACAAGTGCATATATGATGATATGGAGGATAACAAGTGCATATATGAGGATATGCAGGATAACAAGTGCATATATGAGGATATAGAGGATGACAAGTGCATATGTGAGGATATGGCAGGATGACAAAGTGCATATATGAGGATATGGAGGATGACAAGTGCATATATGAGGATATAGCAGGATGACTGGGGTAAGTGCATATGAGGATATGCAGGATGACAAGTGCATATATGATGATGTGGAAGATAACAAGTGCATATATGAGGATATGCAGGATGACAAGTGCATATGTGAGGATATGGAGGATGACAAGTGCATATATAAGGATATATAGAATAACAAGTGCATATATGAGGGTATGCAGAATAACAAGTGCATATATGAGGATATGCAGGATGGCAAGTGCATATATAAGGATATGTAGTATAACAAGTGCATATATAAGGATATGGAGGATGCAAATATTTTTTCTACTTTTTTATGACTATTGTATCTGGTTGTGTGCTCCTGCTATTTATCATGAGGTCCTCAATAAAATCTAAAAGAGAATCAGCAATATAATCAATCCTGACTTAGCAGTCTCTTGCTCACTAATGTGACGTGGCTTCTTTCTGTCTGTTCTACAAGTATTTTCATGACAACTGTTCTGAAGAGCATTTTTTCAGGTATTTACTCATGCTACTAGATTGACATTTAGGTCCCACCCTTTTATTGTTAAAGTATACACTTTGAAAACTTCAAATAACTTGAGTTTTCTTTAATGCCATATCAACCTCTGTGGATTATTTAATGCCAAAAAGGTGGGGTTTTAAGGTATTTTTAAGGTTAATTTAGATTTTGATGAAAGATTTAAATTTTTTATTTTGTTTAATTTTAGAAAACTGAAGATATCTTCTAGTTTTTTATTCAAAAATGTATTGCTGGTTAAAAAATTTATTCAAAAAATGTATTGTTGGTAATATTTTTCCTTCAAAAATGTATAGTTTTTGATAAAATTTATTTTTATGTATATATTTCTATAAAAGTCTATTTTTATCATTTCATAGTGTTTTGACCCCAGTTTGGGGTTAACTATTTGCCCATAGCTTGGACCCTAACAGGTGCTACTACTCCAGGTCAGGGTTAACCTGGAAACAACAGCAATTAAGAGGTTGTTTCATGCTCCTCACAACCTCCCAGTGGCCCTGTGGCTGAATGCAGTTTACCGTCATACCCAGGACCCCAAAGGATTTGAGAAAAACAAAGCATAAAATAGAAACAAACAACTCCAACATAATTATATCACTATATAAATAGTGTATACCAGTAATTTTAATAGATGATATGGTAAAAAATTTTACATTTTTAAATTTAGCCATCTCTTCTATTGTAACAGTTTCTTTTCTCGCACTTTTCATTTGTGGAACTCTTGCTTCCATGATAGCTATATTCTCCAAAAGTTTAAATGCAACATCAATTGCCATTTTCTATCTCCTTGACTCCCATCCTGCTCTTATCCTTTCTTTGACATCCTCTGTACCTTGTTTTTTCTCTCACTGTAATCTTTTGTGCACCAGTGGCTGTCCTGCCTTGCTTGCGGGGAAATGATTATATAAAAAAAAAAAAAATGATATATTTATTTTGAATTTATTCCATTTGAAAAATGGAGTGGCAATTCCCAGGCTGTAAGGATGTTTCATATTTCTCCATATGTTGACACAATGTACCAAGTTGAAAACCAATAAACAACCCCAACATAATTATATCACTATATAGATAGCGTACACTTATGATTTTAAATCACAAGATATAATAATAATTTATGTAGATATGACACTGAGATTTTAATAGATAATATAGTAAAAAAAAAAAAAACTTTGCATAAGGATGGCTGCACTATGGGGTCAGTCAAGGAGGTAATTTATTCCATGTTTTAGCTCCAGAAACACAGGGTTGCATTATACTCAAGGCATATTATACACAAAAAATATAGTAAATATATTCAGGAACACAAATGATGTAGATATCAAATATCATGAAATGTGCAAAGGTTTAGAAACTGACAACAGGTTCATCAACAAAAGCAGATACTAATTGGCTTGCATTTGAGTCAATACTCAGCATAGAATCCATCAACTCACAAGTAATGATTGCTATATTCAATGATGATCTAGCAACTATAATCATAAGCTGCTACAGTCTTCATCAGATCAAGATATATCAATAAATTTAAATACTAATCTATCAAGCTTAGAGTAAAAAGTGTTGTATACAACATTACATTGATAGATAGAGATATGAATGTGAAGTATTGCACTTTCATGAATCAACATATTGAAACAGATAGGTCATGACATTCTATACTTAAAGGCCTACTCAAAATGTTGACATTCCACACTAATTCAAATAAAAAGTTAGGAAAGAAACCTTCATCAGTACTAGAAAGTATTTGCAAAACCTATTTTCCTGAAAAATTAATTTAAGAAAAAAGATTTTATAAGTTTTAACCAAAAGCAGTACTGACTAGTTGGTCAATGAATGACAAATATTTCCTTGTAGGGAAATGGCTAATATTACCATTACCTATGGTGCAACTAAGGACCAAAAGTGAAGGCCTAATTCAAAATGTAACAATTTCAGAAATTTTATGAGAAAACCTAATGATTTTTGATTAATTTTCTAGTATAAAAATATTACACTTGTTTGTATGTTTTTTTATTGACAAACTAAACTAAAATTCAACATTTTATACTTGCAGAAAGAAAAACACAAATTACTCATAAAAATTAAATTTTATCTATCAATGTATTTGTTGTTATGAATAACAATATCACACGCATTAAATTATATAGTGATTTTTAAGCATAGCTTAGATGTGGAACAAGGCCAAAAGCATGAGGCTCCCAATGAGTATCAAACTCCCTACTCAGTTGTAATACAAGCTTGTTAACCATTACAACATATCAACATGCCTAATTAACATTATATGACAAATAATTGCATTTTTAAATAAATTTCTGTGTAAAAACAGAAATTTCCTTTTTAAAGCAATGCAAAAAAGTCACCAAGACATGAATGGTCACTGAGAGTAAAACAGTATGAGAAAATATTTGGAGAATGGACTGGAAAGCCAATCCTAAACACAAAAACAAGATCGGTAGGAGTGTAAATCAGACAATAGGCAAACCTATCTACTACTATTGAAAAAAAATAGTTAGAAGAAAAGTCTGTAAAAAAATTAAACAAAACATTAAAATTAACTTTCTTGAAAGATTCTTTGTAACATTTGTAAGAAGAAAGATTAGAACAAATTAGATTAATAAAGTAAAATTACATATTCTTTGGTTAGACATACTATCTTGTCTAAATCTTTAATTTTTTTATTCTTTAATTTTGTGGGTTAAAAGTTCCATTGTGGTATAATAATTTTAGTAGCAATTCAACATACATTTTCAAAACAAAAATAGAGATTAAAATAATAGAATTAAAAGAGAATATAGTTTATTATTGTATTTGCTTTTATGAATAAAATTTTATAGAGAAGAATATTAAATTAACCTTAAGTGAAAAATATTAAATCAATTTCCAAGTAACAAGAACAAGATTTTTAAATTACATATTTTTTACATAAAAAAAAATTGTTTTTGCAATAAACTTAAAATAACATAGCAAGTCTGAAGGAAATGAAATAAATCAATCTTATATTTCAATTAAATAAGCTAAAGTTATTCCAAGTGTAAAAGTAAAAATTTCTTTGAATTCCTTTAGCTGACTACATCACAAAGTCAAACCAAAACTCTAAGTTGCTCCTCTTAAATAGAATTTGCCAACTTGTTGATACATTAAGAATTTTGATGAATGGATTTAGAGAAAACCAATTGACTGTTGCAAAGATACCTAGATTGCATTACCTCATTGAGAATTCTTCTAAGTGTCATGACCCTTCAAGTTAGAGGCTCTCCACAATTTCCTGTCTCTTGTTGATCTTAATAAATTTTATCTCTTTATCTCTCCTAAACCCTGTTCTGCCATTCGTTTATTCAAGCTCACTAGTAAGTTATGCTTTCTTTTCCTCTCTCTTACCTTCAATCTATCCTGTGTGTATCAAATTTTCCAAGCCCTCTTTCCTCGTTATGTGCCCTAGAAATTTTAACTATATATTGCTGATGTTAAATTTAAGTGACTTTTTTGTTTATCCCTCTAGGGCCATTCGTATCATATTTGATACAGTATGAAAACAAGCCTTGAAAGAAATATTTTCCTGAAAAATTTTTTAAGAGAAATATTTTATAAATTTCAAATGAAAGCAGTACTGACTGCTCAGTCAATGAATACCAAATGTTTCCTTATAGGGAAATACTGTATCAAATATGATACGAATGGCCCTAGAGGGTTATATTTTCTCTAAAACTTTGTTGTTGCTCATGTTTTCTCAATGATATCATCATCATCCTTTAGTAGAACCACATTTATGTTACTTCAAGTCTTTTCTTCATCCTCAAGAAGATTGTTCAGTATTCACTGCTGTATAGGGGAACTGATATTACATAACAATTCAGTATTCTTTTTTTCTAAGAAAATTTTCCTGTTTCTTAATACTTTGCTTAGCTTTTGGAAGGCCTCTTTGTCTAGGCAAAATACACCATCAGGCCTCAGTTTCACACTTTTTGTCTTCTGTTAAAATGCTTCCCAGATAATTAAATTCCTATACTTGTTTGATTTTAGTATCTCCAATTTTTAATATGAATTACTAACACAATCTGAGAAGATAGGAGAGTGTACTTTAGAGGCCATTACTAGAGAAATAAACAATAATTTGGGCATCAGCTTATACTATAGCATTCCAATTATGTGGAAATATTAAGAGATAGACCAACAAGAACCTTTATTAATCAACTTATAGAGGAGACTGGAATTAGAAAGGAAGAACTGTATAGAGATAGAGATGACAGAATGTTTAAAAAAGAAATTGCTCAGCAGTGTTCAATTGAGGATGATAATATAATATTAAGGTATACTATAATTATGGGTAAAAATGCTATTTGAGTATTTATAAATATAAAAGTAGACACTAAAAACAACGCCTAGTGGCAACAATTTATTTTATGCTTGAATTACCTGAATCTATATATATATATATATATCAAATAAATTTCCAAATTCTGCATATACATATTTGGCTCTGTGCTGAAAAAGCTATACAACATATGCAGAATTTAGAATTTTATTTGATACTAGTAGTATAGCCCGGCGTTGCTTGGGTGTAATGAAAGCTTTAAAATTAATCCATGGTCCTGGAGCTCAGACTCAGCCTAAAGTATATTTGTGTGAAGTTTGGTGAGAATCGGATAAAAATTGTGGATTTGTATAAAGGACATACAGACAGATAAACAGACACACGCACAAACAAACATTTTGCCTTTTATGTATATATATTATCAATTTTCTGCACTATTGTAAGAACAGCAAACTTGAAACTTCTGAATATTGTTTCTTATGTCTTTGTCTATGAGTGTATCAAATTTGATTAAAATTGAACCACTCCTTCTATAACCCAATTTTTTTAATTATCGATTTTTGATATTTATCGGGGGTACCTCGACACAAAACCTAGCTAAGAACACTCACAGACGCTTATAGTACAACTGTGTAAATTTTCAAGAAAATCGGTTCAGCCGTTTCAGAGTCTATAGGTAATGGACACACACACACACACACACACACACACACACACACACACACACACACACACAAAGTTCCATTTATAAATAACTTTAGATATTTGGCTCTGTAAATAGATAATACTATTTACATTGAGCTGTTCACCTGGATCATTTTTAATATTAATAAAATAAAATTAATATTAATAGGATCTGGTTTTGGGGATTTTATCTATATGCTAGTTCTTTTTTGGATTTAATATATATATATATAATGATGTCAAGTCTGTGAATGGCATGGATAATCCAACAAGATTTACTTAATATAAAATATTAAGTATTAGATCTGTAAAGAAAGCTCAATGGATGTTATTCAGAGCAATATGATATTTATAAAAAAAACTCAATACATCATTTAGACTGGTTATAAACCACTCTAAATGATGTGCTGAGTTTTCATTAAATATACATATATATATATATATATATATATTATAAATTATGTTATAGAACATGTACATAATTTTTTCTATATCTGTCGTCTACAATCATATGTTTGTTTCAATGTTGGGTGTCCAATGTTTTGTCAGGAGGAATAAGCAAGAACTCTATTATATATATATATATATATATATATATATATATATATATAGAGAGAGAGAGAGAGAGACTGACTACAATATATGCCCAATAAAGAACTATGTGGTATTAAAGATTATGAACACAATTCATGAAAAGTGAGTGCATTTTAGCAATCATTGCTAAAAAAGTAAAAAAAGTTGTGTATCAGCTTTATACTTTGCAATTAAAATTATAAGAAAATATCAAAAGCTAGATAAACATTTTTAATATTAAAATTCTATATCACCCACCATTTTATGCTCAGTTAAGCATCACCCACGGGAGAGCGATATCACCCAGGTTTGAAAAGCCTGCTGTAGATGTTCATACTGACATTATTTTCCAAACAGTCTAGTAAAATATTTAGTCTTAAAGAGATTGTAAAATTCAGTGGTTAAATCTAGTTTTATTTTAAATGCAGATCTTAGAATGAAGATTTTTATTCATAACCTTGTGAATGTGGTTTACAAATTTCTTTGATTTTATTACAGAATTTAATAATCAAAGAAATCTTATAAAGACAAACTTAAATAACTCACATGTTGACTGATACCATTAATTGTAAATAAATTGCTGATCATTCATGTTAATATTTTAGCTATTTTCTTTTAAATAACATAATAAATATTGATAGAGTTGGAGATAAATATGAATAAATTGAGATTTGTAATTTTGATTGGTTTTAATGCTCTGCACAACACCTGAGCCCTCCTCCCACAAGTGCCTACTGAAATTTACCTGCATGTATGAGCTGAATGTAAAAGACAGACAAAGGCTGAACTGACTTTTTTAATATAAACAGAATATAACAGCTTCATTCTGTAAACATTAATTTTTGCCTATTTTGAACAAGTCGATGAAACATTTTCTCACTGAGGATCAGCTGCATATTTTACAAAACTCAACATTTTTACTCCTTTTAGGAGGACCATATTAATTTTAATCATTTCACCCCAAGCAAAACAAGAAAACCACTAAAATGCAGGGGTTACTAAATGCTAAAGAATATGAGAAAAAAAAAATTATTAAAGAGTGAAAACAATAAAAGATCAAATTAAGAAGACTGAAGGTAATGATTAACATTGCATTTAAATTTTTGAAGATCAAACTTGAGTGGGAAGCAAGAAGCTGGAAAAGAGTTTCACAAGCAGGAAGTCCAAGAAAAGAAAATGTTAATATCAAGCTTATGGTGACATCTAACCATTTCAACTATGAAATGATGAGATTTTACTATCAATCCAGTACTACAACAATTATCATGAAAGTATTTATAGAAAAGGTACAGAGAAACTATGTTATGGCACTGGAAAAGTAAATGAAGCTTAGATAATAAGTCAGGATTAATGACATTGCAGATTCTTCTTTGGATTTTATAGAGAATCTCTAAATATATGGTAGGAATATTCAAAGCATGATTGCACGTCATGGTGCAGTGGATATTGGCTCGGAACGACAAATCGGGGGAGCCAATTTCGAATTCCAGTCATATTCCTTGCATTCACTTACGTGCAAATACCCTTGGGAAAGGTATTAATCTATCTCTTCCCTCCAGTTATGGGTTAAATAATAGGACAGATTGGGTTCTGTAGCCTTGGTCAGCAACCAGTCTACCGCAGAAAGCAATAGCAACCTACTGCGAGATAATCTTCTGCCCAGTCAGTCATGTTTCAAGACATGATCGCACAAGCGTGTATCACGTAAGGCACTTAGCTGACTGAAGATAGATTCAGGTGAGAAAAATTCCCTAGCACAACACAGTAAACCAACTTTCCTCACAACAGATTCAATATAATCTTTCCAGTTCATGTTAGTGGAAAACATTTCTTGCTCCACTTAATAATAAAATGTAGATTATTTTTTAAATTGAATCTTTAAAAATGCAGTAGTTGATGGAAAAAAAAAAACTTCATTAGTATTTAATGACAAACTTTCAAATTCACATTTAGAAAAGAGAATTTACACAAGCAGAATTTTGCTTTTTTCATGTTATTTTTCAATCAAGAGATGTCTTTGTCCAATCTCTAGACAATATTTAACTGAATTACATTTTTTTGTTATAAGAAACAGTCTTTGGTTACTTTCAGATACATTGGTGCACCTAAGATATGGCATTCATGGCATACGTTTTGGTGTCACTGATCAATTTCTATGAACCCTTAAATGGTAGGCAAAAGATGCAAGAGCACATGCACAAAATGAATAAAAAATTAGGAAATTCATCTTTTTAAAGAATATTTTTTGTCCTTATTTTATCATGTACAAAAACTATAAAAATATTTCAACTATAAGATTATAAAACTAAAGAAAGGGAAATAAAACAATTTTTTAACACACACTGTGAAACTCCTTGAAGCATTCACTGTACAATGAAGCTTTGAATTTTTTGCACCAAGTCATCAGTTTTTTTCTGTTCAAGAAGTATGCAAACAGAATTAATTGACTTTGATTTTTTTCTTCCAGCTTTATTTGCAAGCAAATTCTACAGGAAATAATATAACTTTATGAATTCTAAAGTTGTCAATTGGTCATTTAGGCTTGAATCATGAATGAATAATGCCTGTATCACTGGAAAAAGTGTAAAGCATCAATTGATGATATTTGCTGATCTTCAATGAAAGATCAATTGATGATGCTCACCATTTAAGGGTTCAAGTCAAGCAAAAGTACTAAGACATCCAAATTGTTAAACCACTTATAATTTATATAAGTGTATCAAAGCTAACTGAATTTGTTCTGCTGATTGTAGAAAGACAAAGAAGCATTGACTAAGTCCATCATAGAAAAATTTGTATCAGGGAAACTAAAAAAAAAATGTGCCATTGTAATTTCCATCTAGTGTTATCTTTTTTTAGCTAAAAGAATCATGAACATTATTTTTACTTTTGAGCTGACATTATGGTAAACTTAGCTGAAAAAGTGTCACATGACAAATGTTTGCTCAGGTGCACAATTTCACTGTTTGCTAAATGTGTTATTTTCTACATATCTGCTTCTAAGCCTATATAAACAAATAAAAAATACAGGAAAAACACACACACACACATATATATATATATATATATATATATATAGTATATCGAGTCAGCAAGTAATTTTCTAAACATATGCTGTTAAATATAAGAGACAATGAATGTCTATTATGTTTAATCATGAGCCGTTCTAAACGTCGTATTTTTGCTTTAATTTCAGTTGAAAATAAAGACAAAAATTCTCCAACATTTGGATAATTATTTATTAGTTTTCTTCTAAGCTTTCGGCTCACATGAGCCATCTTCAAAGAGGTTGTTTAAACTGAAATATTATAAAATCCACCATCACCAACGATTTTATTTTGTGTTGACATAAAACTCCGCTTGACAACGGCAATAGTTACCAAAAATAATAAACGCAGTTCTTAAGTTTGCAATGCGGTTTTATGATGTCACACCGCATGATAGCGCGAAATGACAACAAAACCATCTAGTCAAATGCAATGTAATATGTTATTTCCTGTTTTAAAGTTGCTTTTATTGAGTGTTGGTTGTTTAGATTTGATGTACATGGCCTCCAATATCTGCAGGTTCCTCTTACTGTGTGTATGAGTAAGGATCACCGTATTGTTGACCAAAATCTGTCTGATATTACCTACATGTTTATGTTTTTAAGAGAAATGTTGTTTAATAGTACTCTGATCAGAAAGATGACATGTAAGTCTATGGGAGAGCATGGTTGTAGTAAAACCAATATATGTACTAGGTTTTTGATTAGTATCAGAGATGCAATCTTTGAATGGGTATGTAAATTGGTACACTACATTGGTTTTTTGTAGATAGACTATGAGGTCAATTGTTTTAAACTTTTTATAATATATAATGAGTTTAATTTGATTATTACTTTCCACTGGTTTAACATTTCTACGTATTATGTTTTTGAGAGTTTTTTCATCTTGTTTATAATTATTATGTATTTGGTTGCAATAGTATAAGTTAATAGTGTTATGTTTATTTTGATGTAAACCATTATTATTAATATTATCATTATTGTTAGAGCTATTGTTAATTTTGTTGAGATACATTTTAATTTGTTGATCAATAACGGAGTTAGGAAATCCATTATTGACTAGTGCTTGCTTAATGTTGTGTAATTCTTTATAAAATATAGATTTGGAAGAATATATTTTATAAAGAATTACACAAGATGTCAAGTGCTTCGAGGAGATAGGAGCTTCCAGCAGCTACCCTCATGATCCAGGGCAGCACTACCTCTGGCAAAATAACTCTGCACCAATTGTATTTGAACTTAAGCTATAACACTTAAATTGAGAAATTAATTTAGGCATGAATTTCCTGTACCTTTCAACACCAATATATATATATATATATATATAATATGTATCATGACATAGTGCATTTACTGTGGATACTGCTTGAAGCCACATTTGACTATAAAGTCAATAGGTTTTCTGCCTTTGTTTCAGTGTAAAATATCAGTTTAACTGAATTTCTTTTTTCAAAATATTCAAAATATTTTCTTCTTGTGATTATTTTTTTTTTTTACCACAGGCAATGTCAATTGCCATCTCTTATCTCTGACTAACATCCTTTCCCTAACAACTCTTGAATCATGTTCTTTTCTCTCTACTCTCATGCAGCTCTCTTCACAACAGTGTTCTCATCCTTCTCTTATCCATTCTCAGACACCCCTTGTAACTTGTTCCTCTTACTCATCATTCTCCTCTTATGCAAACCCCTGCACACCAGTGTCAGTACTGCCTTGCTTGGGGTGAAATTATTATAACATGAATACCTACAGTATTTCTTACAGTATATGCCTATATATCTCAATAGAGAGGGGGAGAATCCAGTAAACATTATTATTTATGCAAAGATCAAAATCAAACAGACTATAAAAAAAATGTGTAATCAAAGTAACAAGGCCAAATTTGACTGCAACATAATGCCCAACAAACTAGTGATCTTATCATTCAAAAGATGCAACAAATTGAACCCAACTATTTAAAAGAGAGAACACTCTCCAAACCACCCTTTGACACAATTTTCACATCACAAAAACAAATGCTTCCACTCAGATTTATTGCTAAGTGCCAGAAGCATTTTTATTTAAGTATCTCAACACTAAAAGAATTTTGAACAGACAGAATAGCAGTTCTGCCCAAACTCAGACTTGCAAGACTCTCTGCCTTCGGGCATAGAGGAACCCAAAAAAGACTGAAGGACAGAGTCTAGTCTGGAGAAAAGTAGACATGACTTAATCTCACTTACTCAGGGTCTATAAGAAATTTGTGTCCTAGTGTACACATTTGGACTGCCCCCAAACCAACCTTGTGTCACATTCCATCTTTTGAGGAGAGAGCTTGGGTAAATATCCAGACACAATAGCATCAAAAAAGGAAGTCCATCACTGTAGCCTATATTTGCACCATTGAATAAATGAACCTAATAATTTATTTTCATAAATTACAAGCTTTTTAGCACATGAGAAAAATAACATCACAGTAGATGAGATATGTATAATAGCCCAGGATGTGAGTTACCAATGTTTATGTCAGAATTGAGCAAGTAAAAAAAAAATTAAACCTGTGGTGAGTTTTTTTAACAGACAACAAAAAATGTGACATGAAATTCAAAAGCACATTGGATCAGCAAAATATAGTTTCCAAATGATAACCAAAATATTAAGAAATATAAAAAATTCATTAGCAAAAAAAGAGAAGTGTGTTTAACTGCAATGTAATTTCAGTCCTTCTATATGGCTGTGAAACCACAGCATGATCAGAGTTACCAAGAGGGCAAAGCTGCATGACATGGCAAGAGTAAGGGATAGAAGCGATAAAGAGGTCTAGCAGTGAGTCAGGTTCATTAGGTTTATTAGAGAAACGTGTGTGGAAATTCACCACTTGCGTAAGGGACTGAGTGATTGAAAAGTCTATAGTATGAACACCAGCAAGATCTGTGACAAAGTTTTCCAACCACTTGGCGCAGTGAGCATTAAAGTCTCCAAACACAAATATATGGGTGAATGAATGAAAGGAAATGGTCTTATCTATATTTTTAGAGATACTGTCAAGTACAGAACAGTCAGAAGATGAAGGGGAGTGATAGAGAAAGAAAAGATAGCTAATTGAGCTGTAGTGATGGAAGACTGGTGGACCCAAATACTACTTACAGGGTATAAGCACGTTGAGCAACCCATACGTCAGGCATCATTCAATAACAGTGATATTCTCCCAGAAATTGTGCATCTCTTATTTCAAGACCTGTCAACACTCAGTCAGTTAAGTGCCATACATGAAACACGCTTGGGCAATCATGTCTCGAAAGAGACATGACTGACTGGGCAGAAGATTATCTTGCAGTAGGTTGCCATTGCTTTCTGCAGTAGACTGGTTGCCAGCCAAGGCTATAGAACCCAATCTGTCCTGTTATTTAACCCATAACTGGAAGGAAGAGATGGATTAATACCTTTCCCAAGGGTATTTGCACGTAAGTGAAATGCAATGAATTCAACTGGAATTCAAACTCAACTCCCTGATTTCTCATTCCGAGCTGATATCCACTGCACCACAACGCACATTCAACACTACTTACACCAAAAATGAAGGCACTAACTCTAGTGATGTCAAAAGTCAGACATAGCAAAGATACAGGTGATAATTCACCTACTTATGCTAAAGTGAGGCAAATATCTGAAGAAAAATTTAAATCTGCTAAGGAGGAATTTACAACACTATTCCAAGTGAGAATTATTAGACAGTCAAACACTCACTGGTTGTCACCTCTTCACATGGTTCCAAAATTCAGTTAGACAGTGGTATGCCTGTGGAGACAACAGAAAATTAAACGTATTAACAAAACAAGATACCCAGTGTCAAATATCAACAGTCTTTTTTGACCTTCTACAAGCCTACCACCAAATATCTGTAAAGAAGATATAGAAAAAACAGCAGTGGTCAGACTGTTTGGTCTCTTCGAGTATAGATGTCTTTTGGTCTACAAAAATGCTACAGCTACATTTCAAAGATTTATGGACAATATATTTCTCCAGATCAACTGTCTTTTCATCTATGGGGACAATGCTCTAGTTTTCTCTGAAACAGAAGAACATCATTACAAGGATTTAGAAAAAAGTTTAAGGGATTTTACAAGAAAATAATATAATATAATATAAAAATCTCACTGGATAAGTTACAATTCTTCAAGAAGAAACTTGAATTTCAGGACCATCACATTAGTCCACAAAAGAGAAAAAGCAGAGAATAAATCAATTCTAGAATCAACTGATTCAAAATCACTTTGGCATTTTTTGGGAATAGTTAACTTTTATAAGAAGCTTGTTTCATGGGCAGCAGATGTTCTTCTACGGCTCATTGAGCTGATAAAGAAAATACCCAGAGCAAAACCATACAACATGATGATACTGAAAAAGAAACATTCACAAACATTAAAAATGTCCGAGGAAAACTTATTGCACTTCCTTACCTTGACTCAGGTATAACTCATAATCATCTGATGTCAGATAGTGCTATGCTGTAGGTGCAGCATTACATCAGATGATCAACAACAGGCTTGTTCCTATAGGGGTTTTCTTTAAGAAACTCTTTGAAAGCCAAAAAATATGGTTCACATTTGACTGGGAGTTACTGACAGCTTACTTTACAGTGTTGCAATTCAAATCCAAAAATGAAAGCAAATGTGTCACCTTATTCACTGACCTTAAGCCACTCACATTAGCTTTCCATAAAATAAGACAGATCAAATCAGATAAATAACAGAAACATGTCGTTAATATCTGAATATTTAACTGATTCAAGGGTAAGAAAACATGGTTGCAGATTGCCTCTCCAGACCAGGAAAGTGACTTACTTACCAGCTCTTATTGAGCAGCAATAGTGTGACACAAAAATAAAGGTGTACATAGTCAAGCTTTGGCAACAAAACTATTTTATATGACCTTTCCACACCCTACATAAGACCATTTATTCCACAATGATCACACCAAGTTATTATTTTGGGTTTATTTAATTTTTTTTAACAAAGTTTTAATGTTATTTGTTTTATTTTAATTTCATTTATGATATTCATCCTTTATTAATAATAATGTTTTACTTTATGACAATAAATATTGGCAATCATTTTTTTTCAAGTCTTTGTTTTGTTTCACTTATTGCAGCCCACCAACATTCAACTTCTGTTAGCGGCACATAGTAATATACAATTCTCTACAAATCTAACCACTTCACCACTAACCCATAATAGATCAGCAATAAAAAGGCAGTACTGTGATATGGTAACCACAGCAGCACCTGAACACAACAGTCACGAAAATCATTGCTCTCATAACCCACATTTTGAGTTCAAGTCTACCAAATCTAAATGCAATTTTCGGGCAACTTGTACTCACCAAATCAGAGAAACAAGGCTGCAAGTTAGTAAAAGTAGCAACTACACCTAGTAAACCTTATAAATGTTACCTAGTCTTTATTTCAGATAAAAACTCAGCATATTCTTTCTTGATGGACTCAGGAACCAGCCTCAGCCAAGAACATACAGCCAAGGCTAGATTTAGACCTTAATAAGCACCAGAGCTAATAGAATTTGTGGCCCATTTATTATGTATGCACCCACCAAGTGTCTATACCAAAAGAAGTATATATTTTAGATGAAGCTACATCAAAAATCTATAAGTATATAAATCTAAATGGAATCTCTTTAAGGGACCCCATCAAATTTAAAAGACCACTTTAACTAGAGGGGCCCAAATAATCTACTTATTTCAAATTATTTTAAAGAAACCCCATTAAATCTGAAAATAAACAAATCTAATATATTTTTTTTTATATATTTTTTTTAGTTTTATCAGGGGCTCAAGACTAGAGGGCCTCTGGTTCCACTCAAGTCCTTGAGCACCTGGGCTGCAGAGAGAAATAAAGAGTTACCTGCATAACTAGCTTGCACAAATAGATTGCAGAACAGTAATAAAACAAACATTAGTTAGTATTATGAAGGATAGGAAGTTGTGGATAGACATGAATGCCTATGTTCTGTTGGGACAGTGCATAAAAAAATAAATTGTTCATCCACAGATTTTGTATAAGAAAGATTTTTTCAACACAATTTCAAAGACTGAACACAAGAACTGGGAGGAATATTTATATTAATTTTGTATTTCTATTTATCTTTGTTCATATCTGTCTTTATCTATCCAAATATGTTTCTATCAATCTATCAGGGCAACTTGGCATGGCGTAATGTTAAGCAAACCTGTCTTGCTAGAACCTTTTACAACTGAGTAGTTAGTTCGGTCCTTAATGGATACCCCATACTGTCAGCCTTGTGCCACATCTAAGCAGTACTTAGAAAATCAACTATCTCTATCCGTTTCTATCTATTTCTATATTTCTATTTATCTCTATCTATCTCTATCCTTTCATTTCTATATATCTCTATCTATCTCTATCCTTTCATTTCTATATATCTCTATCTATCTCTATCCTTTCATTTCTATATATCTCTATCTATCTCTATCCTTTCATTTCTATATATCTCTATCTATCTCTATCCTTTCATTTCTATATATCTCTATCTATCTCTATCCTTTCATTTCTATATATCTCTATCTATCTCTATCCTTTCATTTCTATATATCTCTATCTATCCTTTCATTTCTATATATCTCTATCTATCTCTATCCTTTCATTTCTATATATCTCTATCTATCTCTATCCCTTCATTTCTATATATCTCTATCTATCTCTATCCCTTCATTTCTATATATCTCTATCTATCTCTATCCCTTCATTTCTATATATCTCTATCTATCTCTATCCCTTCATTTCTATATATCTCTATCTATCTCTATCCCTTCATTTCTATATATCTCTATCTATCTCTATCCCTTCATTTCTATATATCTCTCTATCTCTATCTATCCATTTCTATATATCTATCTGTGTCTATCCATTTCTATCTATCTATCCATTTCTATCTATCCATCTATCCATTTCTATCTATCTATCCATTTCTATCTATCTATCTATCCATTTCTATCTATCTATCTATCTATTTCTATCTATCTATCTATCTATCTATTTCTATCTATCTATCTATCTATTTCTATCTATCTATCTATCTATCTATCTATCTATCTATCCTATCTATTTCTATCTATCTATTTATCCATCTATCTATCTATCTATCCATTTCTATCTCTCTATCCATCTATCCATCCATCTATCCATTTCTATCTATCTATCTCTCTCTTTCTATCTATTTCTATCTATCTCTCTCTCTTTCTATCTATTTCTATCTATCTCTCTCTATCTATCTATCTGTTTCTATCTATCTATCTGTTTCTATCTATCTATCTATCTATTTCTATCTATCTATCTATCTATTTCTATCTATCTATTTCTATCTATCTATCTATCTATTTCTATCTATCTATCTATTTCTATCTATCTATCTATCTATCTATCTATCTGTTTCTATCTATCTATCTGTTTCTATCTATCTGTTTCTATCTATCTCTATTTATCTATCTGTTTCTATCTATCTGTTTGATTATGAAACAGAATATCTACTTAAATATGAGTATCAATCAAAAATAATGTTCAAACAAATCATTTCAAATTGTCAATTGTTTAAAAACCATTTTGTTAATCTTCATTAATTTCCATAACATCTTATCTATATACATGTTATATATATGCCAGCCACTGGGAGAACTCAATTCATTACTGACAAATGATACATATATATATATATATATATATATATATATATATATATATGTATGTGTGTGTGTGTGTGTGTGTGTGTGTGTGTGTGTTTGCAATATATAAAAGAAAATTGTCACTCAAGTGATTAGTGAAGTTTTGTGAACATATAAGAATGCATTCACTCATCAGGAATTTTCCAATTTTTCTGCTAATATTTTTCAATATTAGTGTGGTTATGTAGCATTGTGTAACGGGTGTTATTTGTTACTTTTGTGTGTAAGTGAGTGATTTTTTTGCTTGATAAATGTCATGTTTTCTGATTATGTTTTCTTTTTCATGTTAATATTGCTTTTTTTTTCTTTTTCTACTTTCTTTCATTATCTTCTGCTTTCTACTGATTTTTAAAGAGTGCTGGATTTTCAGTGATTTATTATTTTCTGGGGTGATGACCACTTTAAGAGTGACAGTTGAATGTGTGTGTGTGTATGTACATGCTCTCATGCACATGTTTGAGTGTATGTTTACATTAGAATTATAATAAAACCTCAGGATGTGAGGCAAGTGAATTCATACATTTTTTTTGTTTGCGAGAAATTACAACAAAAACATTAAACACTATTAGATTATATACAACAATTTTATATTTTCAACATTCATGAAACTAATACAGTTAAAACTAATGCAATGCAATATTTACCAATTTATAAAGAAATATATGCGAAAGCAATTTTTTATTGATAAATTTATGAACATTTCCTAAATTATAAAAATATGTGAATCAACCATAATTTAATCTTTATTATTTACTATTTTACAAAGTTCGAATTGATTGGCAATTTGCTAATATTTTGCAAACCATTCCAATAAACAATATAATAAATAAATAAATATTTATTATTTTTGTTGTAAATTCCCAAAGACAATGAAAATTTACAAATTTGCTTTCATGTTTAGTTTTTATTAAAATTCTAATCAAGACTTTAAAAAATAAACATTGCTGATGAGTGAAGATAATTGAAATAATAGTGGTGTCAAGAGAAAAACCATTCTTTTGACACACCAATTTTTTTTTTTTTACAAGTATGCTGAAATAACTTGTGTTTAACATCTGCTTCAATGAAATGGAAAATTTTGCCAGTTTTTAATCTTTTCATTTTTACCCTCTTACTTCTTTGAAGAATGACCTACATTCATACTTATGGTTTTATTGCAGTATTTTGTTAATACTGTCAAGCTCAAATATCTAACAATGCAATAGGGGAACTTCTGTGATCATTTCATTTCATAACTGTGAAACACAAGGAATTTCTTTAATCATTAAAGTAAGAATTACAATTCATCAGAAAATTAAAATAGAGAAACTAAAATTTTCATGGGTACTGCCAGTTATTCTAATTTCTTTATTGACATCGTTAGATAGATCATTTTCTGGCTGACAGGCACTCTGGTATCAAAAGTGACATCATTATTTTGATTGGCTAAACTTAAAAAAAAACAAAAAACACATGGTTAACAAATAGTTCTTTCAACCAGAAAAAGACTAAATTTATTTAAACTTACATAGATTCATCAATAAGTCCATAGCCCAATGATGAACAAAAGAATTTATTTTGCAAATATTTTTCAATCTTGTCAATGAACTTAAATCTGTGAAGAATATTAATCACAGAAAATGGATATCATACTGTGAAAATTTCAGGTAAACAATTCAGCTAAAAACTGTGTCAAGCTCTGGATGTATTGATCTAACTTGGTATTTTTGGAAAAATGTCTGATGTCAGTAGTAAATAAAATCCTTAAGCGTGCGCGCACACACACACATTATTTATGTTAAATATTTTTCTAGTCATATGCTACAGTTATTCGCCATGAAGCACTTAAGTTGGGTTCCTCAGCTAACTTAGACCGTCATGCCCACAAAAAAAAAGAAAAAAAAAGGTGTGAAAATTATGGTTTTTCCATTGACATCACCCTTATTTTAACTACCTTCACACCTAGGCAATGTTCATTGTTTAAAAAGGAATGATTAGAATTGTAATAAAAACTTAAACATATGAAAGTAAATTTATACATTTTCTTTGTGTTATGTTTCACATTTCTTTGTGCATAGTGGTAGTCATAGCACAGCTCTGTGTCTTTTGTGACAACAGGGGTTTCTCCTTCTTACCTCTCCAGTTATTCTTTATTTATACTTTCCTATTAATTTGCATACAATATTAAACCTCCCGGAACTGAAGAAGTTGTATACCTTTGCTTTTTCTTTTACTGCTCCTGATTATTTTTGTATAGTATTGTCTTTCCTATTGTCTTGTTTTCTCTTTAATGGTGGTCTTGGTCTCTCTTCATTTTTTTCTTCTTATTTGTCTATCTTTTCTTTTTCACTTTTTTCCATTTCATTCTCTGTTTGACTTTTGTAACTTTCTGTCTCTTCTTGTTCCTGACCTTCCATTTCCACATCATCTAGCACATCTGTTTTTGAACTGATCTGCATGTGCCAGTAAATGTTGTCCATGTTCCTGACCTATTTCCATATCATCCAGCTTTCTTTTTTCTGAACTAATCTGCATGTGCCAGTATATGTTGTCTCTTTTTCTCAAGTATAGCCATGTTGCATTCTTTTTGTATCAGGAAATCTGCTTGTTCTGGATTTGCCTCTATTCTTTTTATACCATACTTTTTCTTTCAAAGGATAAAGTTATGGAAGCTCTGATTTGACTTTTCATTAATGCCAAAGGGTTCAGTTTTCTTCCTGCATATGGAATGGATCTGTAATTGAGGAGTATTTTTGGTAAATATGCTTCTATGTTTTCAGTAAGTGGCAAGAACGCTTTCAATCCTATTTTCAGGGTTTGTACCATTTTTTCCAAAATGCCATTAGATTGTGGGTAATATGGTGGCATCTTGTATCTAATTTCTTTTAACCACACATCATAAGTACTCATTGCAAAATTCAGGTGCATTGTTGGTGACTATTAAGAATATAGTTCTTAGTATTTGCTTTATTGTGGTGGCTTTTCTGTCTTTCCTTCCAACAACTTCTGGTTATGCTGAATATGAGTCTACTACTAAAAATAATCCCCTATCTCTGATATGGGCATGATCCATGTGAACCTTAATCCATCGCTCTGCTTCCTTGGAATTGTTGCTTGCTTTAAGTTTGTTTTTTTGTTCTGCACATTTCAGGCATCTCTTAACATATTCCTCTACATCTTTTGAATATCCTGACCACCAAACTTGTAACTTTAATCTTCTTTGCATTGCTGTTACACCACAATGTACATCATCTTGTACTCCTTTTAATATGATGTACTTTCTCAGTATTTGTGAAGCTACTATTACATCTTCATTGCTCCATTTTCTATGGTTAGTTGGTGCATCATTTCCTTAAAAGGTCATTCTGCCATCAAACAATTGCTTCATGTATTATTTGTTATTCTCTCTACTATTCTGCTTAATATTAGGTCTTGCTTTGTTTCTATTTTGAGTCTATTCAGAGTCTATTCAGAGGGAGAATGTTCATTTTTCTTATTAAAATCAGACTACAAACCATTAGAATTCATATTTAACTCAAGAAAAAAAACATTGCCAAAATTCACATTGTCAAGGATATTTTTGAGATAGGCAATAAAAATCATGGTATTTGATTTTGACGTAGTATACATAAAAGGGAACATTATTCCTCATGTAGACACTTTATCAAGATTATAGTTCAAGAAGAAAAACAAGAAAATACTGTAGGTAAAATAATACACTGGGTGAAAATGAACATTCTCCCTCTGAATAGACTCAAAATAGAAACAAAGCAAGACCTAATATTAAGCAGAATAGTAGAGAGAATAACAAATAATACATGAAGCAATTGTTTGATGGCAGAATGACCTTTTAAGGAAATGATGCACCAACTAACCATAGAAAATGGAGCAATGAAGATGTAATAATAGCTTCACAAATACTGAGAAAGTACATCATATTTTGTAATCACCACATATCCTTAAATCTCTGTCAGGTTTCTTATTGTTACTATTAGTAACGCCCAATGACTACCACTCTTGTTTAATCTTTCTAGCATGCCTTGTATTATTTTGTTTAATTTGGTTACTACAAAAGCTAGGATATGAATTAGAACTTTTCTTGACTCTTCATACTTTGGCTGATAGTTTTCCTTTAGTCGAATATTTGCTTTATAGCCTTTCAATAATGCTATTTTCTTCTGCTTCCATGGAAATTATTAGTCTCACTGTATCTACTTTTAATACATTAATCCCTAATAATCTGTGATCTTTTTTGCATGCTACAACTGTAATAGAAATTATTCCAAAACACTTGTTGATTTCAAAATTGCCTTAAAAATGTACTCATTTGTTCTTATGGTTATTTCATCAAACCTCTCTTTTTTTAATTTAGATAGTCTTAATTTTATCCTGAAATGTTTGGTATCAACATAACTTCACTGCCTGTATCAACTTGCATGTTAAGTACTTGGCCATTTATCCTTATTTTTTCTCTACCTCTTTTTGTGCATTTGTTGTAAATATTTCAGCTTCTTCAGAGAGGATTTGAACAGTTGAACTCCACTTGGAAGCCAGTTATTTATGCACTCTTGATTTCAAACTTTTGGTATCATCCGGTAGTTATAATAACTGATTTTCTAATGTTTTTAAACGTGCAACAGGGATTTTTATGAACATGTGACTGGAAGTTTAAAATAACTGAAATTTTCAAAATTAGGGAGGAATTTATCCATATTACAGTTAGGGTTAGGGTTATTTATTTATGTGGGTTTTTTATATATGTCTCTGAAGTTATTAGGATGTTGTATTTTCCAAATATGATCAGTACATTGTGGCACTTTTTGTAGTTAGTATTATTGAATGTTGGCTTTTTGTTTTTTATTATTAAGGCTTCTATGATTTTTAATCTTTTTTACATGTAAATGGGGTTATTATACTTGGTATTTCTACTAGTATGTTTCAGATAGAATTTAGTAGTTTTTCTGTGTGCTTAGATGAGTCTGTGAGACCATGAGACTTTCTATGCCTGAGCAGTATAAATAGGTAGATAGAACCTTGACGAGCTGTGAGACCTATGCTTGATCTAGATAAAACTGAATCAAGGAGTAATTCCTTCTACAAAGGGAAATGTGGGCTTGAACTTTGTTGGAGAGCACATTTCCTTTATTAAATTTTATTGATTGCACAGGCTGGTAAACATAGCACACACTGTTTAAAAACAGGGAGCTTCTATTTCAAATATAAGTATCCATTAATTCTTATATATGCGGTCTAAAACGCACCAGATCAATTTGTAGCTTCCTTATGTTATTTGGGGGCGCAGGTTAGAATCCTGCCAAATAACATTTTTTCATAACAAAATTTCTCATAAATAATCAAGCTGGTAGAAATAAATATATATATATATATATATATATATATATAACATAGCACACTTGGTATACAATCCAGGTAAATTCCGATAGATGAAACTCAAGAGAACTCAATGTTAAATTTATTTATTTATTTAATTTAACAGAGTAATATAATTTATAAAAGATTTTAGATTATTACAATGGGTAATACATATTACCATCATGATGTTATTATCACATCTCGTCAGACCCAAATGGTACCATTTGGGTCTGACGAGCCATGATAATAACATATATATTACCCATTGTAATAATCTAAAATCTTTTATAAATTATATACATATATATATATATATATATATATATATATATATATATATATATATATACACAGTATTTAATTAAAAGCAGAATATTGATTAAAAATAATGTTCAAACAAATAAATTAAATATGTCGATTGTTAATTCCATTTCGTTAATCTCCAGAACTTTCTAGAATATATATATATATATAATCTCAAGTTATATTGATTAAAAAAGCCTAAAATAAGTTAATTTAGAATAATTAAAATTATGAAAAATTAAATTAAATTAAGATATGAGAACTTATTGCTCAACTAAATGTGTTAATTTTATATATACATCAATAGAACCTGAATGGGAAAACCTGGAACTAGATTGGAAAGAGGCTATATTAAAAATGGGAACTATTATTTTAATTATTCAATAGTAAAAGGCTAAAAGAGAAAATAAACCAAACATATAGTAAGCAAATAATAGATCAATAAAATTAAAGGAAAATTAAGGCAGCGGCTAATATCAAATAATAAGACTAGAAAAGGTAAGGGTTGAAAGAGGTTAACATAAAATTGTTGTTATGAATTCCACAATAAATAAGAAGGAAAGAAAACAACTGTCAGAATAGGAAATTTAAATCTGGATTATATTTAGTGGAGTTAATACATAAATTTAAAATTAAAAACCTTGGATTTATGATGACATTTGCTTATGAATTTCTTTCATAAGTTTAAAAGCAGATTTTTCATAGGATATTTTATTATTTTAATTTTTTTAACTAAACGTAAGTTGCATCTATCGTAAAAAATATTTGGGGTGCAGGCCAAATCTATTAGTCTGTAACTCACTATGGGGTTAAGTCCCTTTTCTTTCATTTCCTAAAATCTTTGGGAAAGTGACATCTGGAATTTTAGATTAAGGTTTGGAAAGGAGTGCTTATGAGAGTAATGATGTTGTTTAAATTCTTCTGCCGAAATCCCAATGTGAACCTGATAATTCTTTTTGTTATTCATGGGGGAGATATGAGCTTGGTAGATTACTTAGGTAGACTTACATTTGCCTTCCACTGGACAGTTGCTGATGGTCCTACAATTGTATCAGCCCTATCTAAATTCTTTAAAATTTATCTATTGTGGGAATTTATAATATTGTCTATATTGTTGTACAGGAATAACTAAGTATTTTTATTAAAAATTTTGTGTAGTGAATTTTTGGTATGGAAACTAATTTTAGAAAATATTTTCCTATATTGGTATTAGTCTTCAGAAAGGGAGGATTAAATCATATTACTTTTTTCTATGTCTATTACTCATACTAGATGGCTCAGAATTAACCACTGGTTTTTCATATACTAATCTCTTTTTGAAGCTGCTTATAATATAATTTTTTATTCTCATTGAAAATTTTGAGACTGGAAGATAAACGGTTAATTTTAGTGTTAACAATGTTGAGTATTTGCTTTATAATAGTGTTAGGATGATTGAAATTGACATTACTATAACTAGGGGGTCATTTTCTTTGAGATAATGTTGGTAGAAACTATCATTAAGATTAAGGGTGTTGTCTAAATAATTATTTTTAGATTAGAGGAAACAAATTTTAAAGCCTAAGAATTTAAAGGCCCTAATAATTTTCTTATGGATTCTATTAGTTAGGGGCTCATTGCTATTAAGGATCAACATAATGCTGTTATCACAGTATAGTTCAATTTGTTTAGGGTCTCCAATTCTACCTAAGGTATCTAGTATATAAATACCTACTAGATCAGTAACCCTGACTGAATCATTTGCCCCCAGAGGGACATCAAAACTATTGTAGTGAAATTTCATCCAGGTAGAATGATCAAAAGTTAGAAGTGATTTTCTAGCTGCTAAAATAATTTCAATTTCTCTCTTCTGATACCATTAATTGGTTCACTAAGATTAATGATAAGGCTAAACTTCTTTCCCCAAATTTGATATCGTATATTTCCAAGAACCTCCTAGATTGTTGTACTAACTTTGCTAAAAATTATGTAGAGGTAATCTCGACATAATTTTTAGCAAAGTTAGTACAACAATCTAGGAGGTTCTTGGAAATAGAGGAATAGAAATATATGATATAGAAGTTTTAGCCTTATCATTAATCTTAGTGAACCAATTAATGGTATCAGAAGAGTTCTTCCAAAGATTGGGGTGGAGAGCAGATTGTGGTTCCTCAGTCATTCTTTTATGATTTCCCTACAGACTAATCCTAAATCACTTTTTGCAGGATTAATTAACCTAGTTTGTAATTTCTTATGAAAATTAAGTTTGTGGTTCTTAAATAAAATGTAAGCATTCTTGGTAGAGATCTTTCCTATCTTATCAGCAATATTTAAATCACTATCTAAATTGGCTGTATCCCTGTCAGTTTCAGATATAGATTAGTTAGATCTATCTAATTTGTAATTTCTGGTAATTTTTTTCTTAAGAGATGAATGTAGTGTGTGGGTTTACACTTGTAAATGTTTTTAGATTTGTCCGACCTAATGTTGTAACCCTAAAAGGTTACTGCATGAGTAATCACAAAAATGGAGGTTGGGAATAATAGTAATATCACAAATACAAGATTCGCACGCTGCCTGATGTAGATTCACTGCTAGTCACTGCTAGTCAGTATAATTACTCTATTCTACTCCAATAGTATCCATGTGTATAAGAGAATAGGAACATCCCATTTTTGATATACAGCTGGGTATACAACACATATCCAAAATGTCCTTAGAATTTCTTGTAGTGTTAATGTCAATTTTTGATAAGTTTTGGAAGTAGTTAGATGACTTGCGCAATTATATCTTTGGAATTAGGTTGAACAGGTCCTTCTCAAAGGAGTCCAGGAATTTACAAGGAGGTAGGGTTTGCTGTGTTTTAGGTTGTATGTGTTTATTTAGTGGTCCGAAGTGTCTGCAGATTTTAGGTAGAAATAAACTTTACATCATAAACTCTTTATAAAATTCTTAATTTTCTCCATGAGGGAGATGTTGAAAGATTGAAGGTTCAGAAATAGAATATTTTTTAAGGAATATTCTGGTGTGAACTTATTCATAGTGGAGTGTGAAATTTTGAATTCTTGTCCCAGATTAAATCCAAGAGAGCTCAGCTATGGTTGATATGAGCAATTAGTATATAAATCCAAAAGGAAGCGACTTGATGCTAAAATCCCAAAGGAGGTCCTATTAATATTAATTGTAAAAAATTAAATATTAAAACTGATCAAGACAAAGGGCCTCATGAAAAAAAAATTATTCACAGAGCCAATATGTTTTTTTAAATATAAATTTAACACATAATTTTAATTATTCTAAATTACTTTAGTTTAGACTTTTTTTTCTTATCAGTAAATTAATTTGAGATTAATTCTATATATATATATATATATATATATATATATATATATATATATATATATACTTTCTCCTACAATTTTTTAAAAAAAATATTACAAATTAATTTCTATTATTTGTCCAATTAGTCATTTATTTACATCATAAGTAATACTTAAGTGTTGGCACCTGCTTGAATTTATTTCTAATTTATTTAACGTTATCTAAATTTTAATTAGTTATTTTTCTTTAGGTATATTATTTACTCATATTAATAATTCATTTTATGTCTTTCCTTTTTATTCCTGAAGTAAATTTTAAAGTAAATTACTTTTATCTCAACAATAGTCAGGTCCTATTTTAGTTTGAAATGGCTTAAAAATTTGAAAAAAATTTGACAATGCTTGCTTTCTTTCATTTTTATCTTTTTCATTGTATCTATCTCTCCCCATCCCCCTGGTCTGTGAGTCTTTCTGTCTGCAAATCTAACATACATTTTTCACTTTTCTTTCTTTCTTTATTCCTTCCTTCTTTTTGCTACATTTTTCCTTTCCTTTTCTTTCCGCATACTGACCGCAAGCAAACTTTTGGATGTTCCATGATATTAGAGATCACTGACAGCAGTGAATCTCTCCTCACCTTCCTGAACTGCATTTCCTCCTGTCTGCAAATTGAACATAATTTTTTCCTCTCCTCTTTCCTTTCTTCTTCCATCTTCACTTTTTTTGGCATTTTTTGAAAGCTTACTTCCGGTTTCTTTACCCACTCATACTCTCAAATGATCACAAATTTAGAAATTTTTATATAAGTTCTATTCTAATTCTCTTTCACCTCTCACCTGTGGAATGATTCAAGCTTCTTGCCTTGCTGTAAACTAAAATCTTCAAAAATTTAAATACAATTTCAACTGCCATCTTCTGTCTCCTTGAATTCAGTTCTTTTTATTGTTCTTTCTCTTCAGTAACATTCTCTCAGTTTCCTTCACTTTCACTAGCCTCTTGTGTTTTAGTGGCTTTATCCCTTTGCTCAAAATGATTAAAAGGAATTTATATACACACACACACACACACACACACACACACACACACACACACACACACACACACACACAGGTGAAAAAAGTGTGACACTTTAAACAAAATGTTCACGGCTTCCCACACTTTTCACCTATACCAATTTCTCTTGTTGGAACAACACTTATTTCTGTTCTCATTACATATATATTATAAATTATCCTTTAGAATATTTAAAAACTACTACAAAACTGTACATTTTGTTTCAACATTGAAAGAACAACATCTCATCAAGTAGTTAGTTAATAATGATGGTACCATCATTATTAACTAACTACCTGATGAGACATTGTTCTTTCAATGTCAAAACAAAATGTACAGTTTTGTAGTTGATTGTAGTTTGTACATGTTCTAAAGTATAATTTATAATAAATATTCATTGCTCTATTTTTATATTGAGCACTGTTTTAAATTAATGAATTGAACATTGCAAATATTTTCTTCTTTCCTTATTCATTCATATATATATATATATATATATATATATATATATATATGGGTTATGTCTTGAAGTCTGTCACAATGCGTTGAGTAAAATAAAGGAAGGTAAAGAAGTGTTTGAGTATTACCTATTTGTTAAACATTAATATTTCGAGATCAAAATCTCATCTTCAGAATGGCAGAGAAGCTTTTGTCTGTCCCGGTCTCTTCACGGCCTCTCTAAGAATGGCTATTCTGGGATGTTCACTGCTGCTGTATGTGTGTGTGTATGTGTGTGTATTCTAGCTGCTGTGTGTGTGTGTGTGTGTGTGTGTGTGTGTGTGTGTGTATTCTAGTTGGGGCCTTTATGCTCTGATGATACAAAACTTTACTATATATATATATATATATATAATTAAACATTAATTTTTTTTTTTATATATTTAAACAATAAGATACATCTATATTTAAAATCCTTTAGAAAACCTCATAATATTCAAGAAATTAGAGTAATGAAGAATATGGAGAGAATATAAGGAGACAAAGTGGTGAAGAGGAGAAATAATCATGACACACACAAAAAAAAAAAAAATTTAAATCAACATATCACGAATCAGTAGCACATAATTATTTTTTAAAATCACCATAAAAATAATGAAAGCAATAAAATCAACAGTCAATTGCTGAAACCTCCTGACGAGTGAACCGAACAATTGCAAAAAGATTAATGTACAAAACTCTGGATTTGAGGTGCTGAATATAACATCAATCACCTAAGTGACAAATTTTATATTTGTATTACTCCTATATATAGATATCTTTTATTATAACTTGGTATCGTTGACAACCCTACACATAGATAGGTTTCTCAACAACTAGTATGCATTTCTAAGAATTCATTTCTATAAAAAGTAAACTGATATTGAGAAGAAAGAAAAGATTTCCTGCCTTTCATAACTTTCATTATAACATGGAGAAACTTGGAATTACTTGTCTCTTATATATTTTATATTCATTAACTTGAATTAAACTAATGCAATAAAAATCAAGATAAAAGTTTCTTTCCAATGCAGTGTAGCATAATGGATGAGTAAGTAGAGTTAATAGTTATCTGCACATGAAGTGGAATTGGCAACTCAAATTCAAATTTTAAGTTTAATCTGTTGCATTTAATTTTATACAAATGCCCTTGTGAAAGATATGATTTCATTTCTTCTCCCCACAGCTATGGGTTAAATAACTAACTAAAAAGATAGAAGTCATGCTATAAGAGGGATTATTTAGGATTCAAAATCATGGAAAAGAAACAAGAAACCGCTCAACTATTTTCCCTCAAGAACTGATGTCAATTCACAGAAAATAAAATAAAGAAATATGTGGAGAGCCATGAACACCTATCTCCTGAAATAATATGGTATTAAGAAAGAATAAAATATATTCTATTAAGCTGAATAATAAATAGTCTCCATTTTTATTTATCAACATTATTATTAAAAAGAAAAAAGAAAGTAGAATTACATTTTTATACAGTTATAAGTTCCCTATTATTTGCAATGACTTGTTGCCACTTATCAGGCAGCTCTTCTATACCTTTAGAGTAAAATTATGTTTTGACATTGAAAGTTTTACAATGATTTCTTGGATCTGGTTTTCATCACCCCTCCCCACATCAAGTCATTTTGCAGTAAGAAAAAGTGTAGTAAACCTTTGGTACAAGAGCAAATGAATATGGTAGTAGGTTTCAAAAGTTTTCCTGTGTTATTATTGATGTATGCAACTTTGTGTTGAAACTCTATATGCTACCAATGTCCTGAAATAACTAAACTATGTCAGTGTACTCCAAATTTATTCTTAACTATCACATATGATTTGTAGTTAAGATGACACAATTGTCATTACAAGTAGTTCCCAAAAATGGAAAATTACTCAGAACTCAACTTTATATGTAACCATAATCATGGCCATATCTGACTACCAGGCACACCGGGCATGGGTCCGGGCCAATCTGTGCAATCATAGTGAAAATCTGGGCAAGGAAAAATGTCTTTGTCAGAAATCAAACAAAACAATTCACGAAGAACAAAAGAAAGAAAGAAAGAAAGAAAGAAAGAAAGAAAGAAAAATGAAGGAAACATCCAAATGAATGCAGTAAAAATCTGTTTGTTTATTTATTAATTTTGGGAGAAAAGACTGGTTATACTCAGGAAGTCCGACCCTGATTTCCTGCTTTCGTTCAAGTTCTGTACCTAATTTCCATCGTAATAGCCGAAAAAATCTGCAAAAATCACAGTTTCTGGAAACAGATGACACTGATGACGTTATCACATTGTCAACTAATAAATCCAGGCAATTTTTTCTGTGCCCGGTGATTTTTTAGCATCAGCTACGACCCTGACCATAATCATCAGCATTATATTATTATTATTTATACGTGCTAGGCTTTGACGCCAGTAATAACTAGTAGCATTTCCCAAATAATTTAATTCTTCCTTTAGCTTATAAATCTTTCCATCTTTGTCCAAAGCTTTTCAAAACTATTCTAAAGAACCCAATGGTGACAGATACATTTTTATTCACTTTCTTTCAATTTTACTGTTGCCTTGTGGCATATCAACATCCTTAATTTGACTAATTTTCTTTTTGTTTACAATTGTAGTATGTAATTCATGCCTGGAAATACCAGAGATCTGAACTGAATATAATGAATGTCCATCAGGAACATTTGATCTAAGAAGTGTTGATCTGTGGTGAGCCCAATACATAACGAGTTCATCCTAAGAAATTCTAAATATAAGCTTTGTATCTAGTGTCACCTCAGAGTAAAAAATATTTAGGTGCCTCTTGGGTTAACCTAGGTGCCCTCAAAGCCACCAAGTGCAGAATCGAGCCTCAAAAGATGTTGGTAGGTGCACATAAACAGCAGAATACAAATAGGATACGCATACAAGGCATCTAAATAATATGAAGCTTATGTCCAACTTGTCAGTTTTTGTGTTTATGTGAAGGGGACAGAAGAATTCATTACAAGAAGATCAAACATTTGAAAAAAGACAAAATTACATCCTTTTTGACTGGACAATGATAATTTGAGGGAACGCAGAAGGGAATAAATAATTATGTTATGCATGAAAAATTTAGTCTTGTATTCTTGTCAGATGTTGCATTTCAACAATGATTATATTTAACCTTTTTTTTCTTTTTTACTTGTATTTCAAAATACTAGAGAATTTTATTTACACTATTTACATTGTTCCGACTGTCATTTTCATCTTTACTGCCATATTCACAATGTTTCAGCTATCGCACACTCCGATGATCTTCAGGTAATATTTCTTAAAATTTCAAACCCATCCCTTTATTTAGTACACAGGGATAGATTGTTCTAGTTCTACAGGCTTTTGGATATCTCCATTTCAGTTAATTCCCCTTGATAACTTTCCAAGTTTTTGTTCCCTCTGCTATGGCCGGATATTGAACTCTCAACTCTTTTGTTTAAGTCACTTTTGGATCAATCAACCAATACTTTTATCCACTGGACCATGTGTCTGAACAATTTAAATAGTTACAATACCTTATCTCAGAAATACAAACAGATGTTAGAGAATCTTACTTTTTCTTTCTTGTTCTTAAACATGGGTCCTTATTTTTGCATATAGCAGTGATTTGTGCAGTGAAATCTCAGTTGTTTGCACAATTCTAAGTGAATCCTATTTTCTACTTAGTCTTGTCTATTTGTGTATTTTTTCTCACTTTAATTGCTTAGAGTATAATTGGTAGCTTTATTTATCATCACATAGGTGATGCTATTTTTCCATATTCTATCCATAAAGAATTTTTTCTGAAACACCATTAAAACGGACTTGGTTTCTCTCTTCAGATACCCTCTTTATAACATATTATATATATATATATATATATATATATATATATATATATATATATATAGGGCAAATTTCAACCAATCTAATTTTCACAGCTAGAACCCGCCATACTGTTTACATAGTACCGAGCCACCCACATTACCTCTGTATTCTATCAGTAAGAAGTAAGTTCCACTCAAATAGCTTCTTCCTGCAAACCACTGCTCTGTGGAACAGACTTTCAAAAAGATGTTTCACTGATCACTACAATATTAACCTGTTCAAGTCTAAATTTAACCCTTAATATAATCCTTTACCTCGAGGGATCCCCCAGCCTTGTAAAGGGTGAACATTGCTGTAAAAAAAAAAAAAAAAAATTCATATTAGATTTAAGGAAGTAACTACTCTACAAAAATATTAATTTGTTTAGTCCCAAAATTCAAATGACATTTGACCAAGGTGTTGAGAAAAGGTAGAGACAGAAAAATATCTTAAGAGGAACAAAGAAAAGGCTTATAAAGAAAAAAGAAAAAACTTTTATGACAGAAAGCAAAAAAAAAAAAATATATTAAATCACAGAAAAGAATATATAGCAGAAAAAAGAAAATGGAAGTTAGAAAAAGTTACAATAGAGAAACTATGATAAAATTAAAACAGTTACAATAAACAGAAGAGAGGAAGCTGGAAAGGAATTATAAAAAGATAGAAAGACATAGTGAAAAAAAAGCAGATGAAAAGAATGATAGCCAGAAAGAAAGAGTTTAGGAAAGAAAGAAAAAAAAAATGTTAAAATTTGTTATTCTCTCTTTTCTACAATGGCCAGTTTTCATTTGTTTCTAGAGCAAAAAAACAAAATAGGAATAAAAAAAGAAAAAGAAAAAGAAAAATTATGTGCAAGTAAAAAAAAAGAAAGAAAAAGAAACAAAGAAAGAAAAAATGAGGAAGACAGTGTAAAAGCAAGAAATAAAAAAGTAAAAAAAAATCAAAGATTGCTGCCTTGAAATAGATGAATATAAAGTTAATATAGATTTACTCCATTCTGACATCTGAAGAATTACCAGCCTATTTTTCGCTTAGTCACCATTCCTAATATGACTAATATTTTTATTTCAGTTTTCACTCGACCCAGTGGTGCCATTTAAAGAGCAAAGAACCAAAAAGTCTCATCAAAATGAACCGCCATTGTACTAAGCAAATTCATTCCTGTTCACAGATTTTCAATGGTAGTCTGTATTTTCTGCATCTTGTGGCAGTTTTTGTTCCATTGTATCTGTTTTAGTAAAGAGAAAAGTGTAAGGTTTTTTTTTCTATTCTAGTTAATACTTTTAATGAAATAATTTTCCAAGCATGAACTCACTTTCCATTAAATTTAACACTCCTTCCTCTATTTCTACTTTTCTCTCTCTCTCTCTCTCTCTCTCTCTTTCTCTCTCTCTCTCTCTTCTACTCACACTGTAGTCATCTATTTTCTTTTATTATTCCTTCTTTCTTTTTTTCTCTCCCTCTCTATCTTTATTTCAACCTCTTTCTATTCTTTTTTTTAATTATCTGTGAAATTGCCATGTATTCTTGAGAAAGATAATGTAGTGGATTGCTATTGCTTTCTTTATAGTTTTGGGAATTCAAAGTATCCTTTCTCAAACCTAGAGAGCCCAGTCTACTTTGCTATTTAACTAGTGAGAGAGGAGACTGGTTTCTCAAAGGGATTTATATGAAAGTGAAACAAGAGTGGCCCAGAAATTGAATTCAGCTTGACAATCCAACATTTCACATTAGTGAATGAAACTCTACTTCTACACTCACAAATTAGCTTTGGGATTTTACTTTCATTTCTTTGTTTTTTTGGTTAAAGAATAAAATGTTTTAGTTTCTACAGAATTTTGCTGCACATTCATTCATCTTTCACCTTTTCCTTCTGACTGAATCTTTCTCTTTTTACTGTTTGCAATTAACACTTGCTTCCTTATTTTCCTTCTGTATAACTTTCTTTTTCTCTATCATCTCTTCATTGCAGTAATTCTCCCTTCCCTTCTTTTCTTCTTTTACAGCATTTTATTCCACCTTTATTTTATTTTATTTTTATTTATTTATTTATTTATTTTTTTTTTTTTTACATATTTTTTCTTCTAGAAGATTCTTTATTCTTATGTCCAGGTTATCCTTCTTTTTCCTCTTTCTCCTTTCTTCCCTTCTTACTCTTTTCCCCTTTTAGATCATTTTTTCTTTCTCTTTTCTTTCTTATTTTTCTTCTCTTTCTCTTTTCTTTTTCTATTTTTTCTCTTTCTCTTTTCTTTTTCTGAGAAAATGGAAGCATTATTTGATAGAGTGACACTTTAAATTTATTACAAATTAAAGATCAGTTGCATTCATGTTTAATGCGAAAATAACCAGCAAAATCAAAAATAACAAGATAGCGAGGTGGAGGCTGAAACACTTGTGTTACTCATTCGATGCAACATATCACCCTGAGTTAAGAAAATGTTGCTGTGAATGCCCTCTCATGTATGTAACTGGGCTGCTAGCAAAGAAGAATTAGAGATTACATAGAGTTGTGCCACTCAGGTATTAGATGCATGGTCAACATGGTGAAAATCAGAAACCTTCTCTACTCAGTATAAGATATGAAAGAGATTGCCAACTTGTAAAACTTGTACAGAAAAAAAAAAACAAAAAGAACAGGTTATACCATCTTAACATCAGCAAGGTCATAAAAATCACACAACCCTACAAAAGAATTGCCTTGTATTTTAGAGGTCTGCTTTTATCAAAAACTCTCAGCAAATACATGTTGACAATAACTGATAAATATTCATAGTTTCTTTTTGCAATACGCTGCCCAGATGTATCCTCTACAATGGTCATATCAGCACTTTGCTCGGTTTTTTGCCATCTTCAGACTACTTGCATAAATTCATTCAGACAAAGTGGCTTCATTTATACCCAAACATGTAGGATGTTTCCTAAAAGACAATGACCAGTACAAAGGGTATAATAGAACAATCTGGAAAACTGTTGAATTAACAGCTGCTTATAAAGGGAAATCTGTAAAGAATTGGTAACAATTACTCCCAGGGTCCCTGCATACCATTAGAAGGCTGCTATTCACAGCCACTAACACAGTACTTTATAAACAATTCCTCCTATTTCCAAGAAGAAGTTCAACTAGAGCATCTCTACCATCTTGGTTTTCAAAAACGAGAATGATATTTCTAAAAAGACACACAACTGAATAAAAATGAACCACTGGTGGATCAAGTAGAGCTACTAGAGGCCAACTCCCAGTATATGCATGTCAGTTACCATGGAACAACACAGTCTCACTAAGAAACTTAGCTCCAGCAGGGAACAAATCAAGACCCACAGGTGTAAGCAAGGTCTGTCCACAAGACACTTCAATGGAGTTTGAAGAAACATGTCTCATTCTGAAGATTATGAGGAGCTCTGATCTCTCAAATGGAAAGTAACAAATTTTTCAGAAGTGAGCAAACCAACCTACCAATACTTTAGGGGATGAGCAAGTCACTTGTAGACTATGAAAACACAGCAGAATTAAATCAAGTTCAGACAAGAATGAGGGAAAACATCATCATTCTTCTGGCAATCCACCACAGCCTCACAGACAGCAAAAAATGCCTGCTCGGTTCAAGGACTTTTTTATCTGTAGGAATAGGGCAAGGGACAATGTGATATGATCCATTGCTTCCATTAATGGATCTGTCTTGGATAGATATATTCAGGAGAACTCTGCTTATAGTCAGAGTTCATTAAAGCTCATATTTAAATCAATATGAATTGTCTCTAAAAATTCTACTAGTTTCCTTTCACCTTTCTTTATCTTCATTTCCTTTTAACTTTGTTTTTTCCTCTTTGCTTTCTTTCACCTTTCTTCCTCTTCACTGTTTTCTCTTACCTTTCTTCCTCTTCATTGTTTTCTCTTGCCTTTCTTCCTCCTTATTTTTTTTCAGCTTACTCTTTTTCTTTCTCTTTGTTTTCTCTTTCATTTCTTTGACTACTGGACTCAGGCTTCCAATTCTTTGATGCCGTGTTTTGCTGTTATTGTTATCAGAGATTGACCTACTTTCTTCATAATTCCAACAGAGAAAATGGTTGCCTTAGTTGCTATTATTGTGTTAACAAATGCATAAACCATTTATAAAGAGCCCAAATAGCACACCATTTTGCAAAATCGAAAACTCCAAAGCATGCAACAGTGCTTCTTTGGCATCAAACTTCAAATTACATATCTACAATCAACTCACTTGCTAGAGACATTAATTTGATTTGCAATTTAATGATGTTTATAATTTCTTCAATGCTTTAAACATTTTAAAAATCAAAAACAAAATTAAATTTCAAATAAAAATAACATTTTATTTGACTGCAACAACACATCATAATCTTTAAGTTGTATTTATAAACTTAAAGATACGCTTTTATCAGAAATATGCTTTTTTATATATATATATATATATATATATATATTAATTATAGTTATAATACCAATATCGATAAAACTAATTGTCAAGATTATTAATAATTAAACTACAACTAAGAATGTCTTGAAACCCACCGGGAACTAACACAGAGGGAAAAGAAGGGGAAGAAAAAAAGAAACAAACTAAATACTTGAACAAAAAATCAAGCATTTGTGAGAAAGAAAAAACCCCCAAGATGAAAACCTTAACAATAAAGAGCTCAATACGAAAGCAGAGTACAAGAAGTACCCAACACAAAAGTAGAGCAAGCAAGAACGAAAATCTAAGGGTGAGCCAATTTTCCCTGACGAGCTGTTAAGCAATACCATGGTAGGTTGTTGGCTCTCCCTTAGATTTTCATTCTATATATATATATATATATATATATATATATATATATATAAATTTTCCCAATCTAGATAAAAATATTTTTCAACAATTTTAACAATTTTCAGATTGTACCATGTTAAAAATAGCAACTTTTATTATTTTTTTGAAGATCAATTTTGGTTGCCTAGCTTACTGAAAAATGTATTTAAAATTTTAAAGTATCATTGTTAGGTAAGGCTGCATTGCAAAAAGAGATAATTATTTTCAATTAGTGCTGATATGGAAAAAGAGAGTGAATAAGTAAATAAAAAGAGAGAAAGCTAAAGGAGGTAAAATGAAAAAAAAAAAGCAGTAAAAAAAAGTATATAATGAAAGAAAAAGAAAAAAAATACCCTATTCAGTAGAGTGCACTTTGTAATCATATCTGTCTTCAAACTTCAGCAGCACCATCATAATTGCACTGTTTTCTTTTTTAAAATCAATGAAGTAGTGATTTCAAATGAATTTATTCTATATAAATTGAACTTCTTTAATCATTAAACTAGGTTAGAAGTCTTTGAGAAAATTAAATGAATAGAAATTAGTTTCAAAGCTATCAAATAGGATCAGAGTTTCAATTCTTCACATGTAAAAGCATTAATTGAATAAATTATCAGTAAGCAGAAATAGTCAGAGATAAGCATCTGGATTTGAGTCTTATAGCAAACGTAATTCAGCATAAAGTAAATACTGTAAACTTTCTAAAAGAATATATGCATGTAAGTATGGATTAGTATATGTTTGATTTTGGTAGACAACCATATGTATAAAACATTTATTGAAACTAAATTCAATATTAACTTGTGAGACTATCTCACTAACCATTACTTTATTATTATTACTTTAGGAAGTTAGTGTGTGCATGTTATATATGTATGTGTGTGTTTAAAATAGGATATAATATCTCAGTTTTTTTTAAGAAATTTGATAAATGAATAACAGTTTCATTGAGCAACAGCAAATCCTCTATCCCTCCTTTAATCAATGAATTTGAGGTCCTCACATCATCAACAAACAAGGCTGAGTGCTTTGTTTGCAGATTCTCATCTAACTCCACATTTGACTCATCTGAAGTACCCTCACCCGACTTCCCTATTAGAACAGGCTAAACTGTTCGATATATACATTACCCCGACAGTAGTATCCTGTATAATATCAAAACTTGACCCCCATAAGGCAAGCGGTGGTGATGGAATCTTGGTGATTGTCCTTAAGAAATGTGCCCCTGAACTCTCCTCTGTCCTCTCTAAACTCTATAACTACTACCTCTGCTTCCTGTTTTCCTGCATGCTGGAAGTCCTCTTCTGTCATTCCTGTATTTAAGAACTCTGGTGAATCCTCAGACCCATCCAACTATCACCCTATCAGCCTTCTACCAATTTTCGGGAAGGTGTTCGAGGCCATTATTATTTTACTGCTCATAAACTCTTCTCTGACGGGCAGTATGGCTCCCGCTTTGCCAGGTCCACAGCCGATATGCTAATGACCATTAAAGAGTACATGTTCCAGACCCTTGAGGAGTCCAGCAAGGCTCGTGCTGTTGCTCTAGACATCTCCAAGGCTTTTGACAGGGCTTTGCACACTGGCCTTCTATGCAAGCTACGGGGTTACAGTATTACTGGACGATTGTGGCTTCCCTTTGTCTGTTCTATAAATACTTCCATGGCTTCTGCTCCAATGAACTTAAGTCACTAGTGCCTCTGCAACAGGTGCTTACTCATGCAACCAGACTGGCAACTGGGTCTCACCCATTCACAGTTAGATCAACCAAATGCAGATGACAATTCTACTCCTGCAGCTTCTTTTCTTGCACTTCCCGCTTGTGGAACTCGCTTCCTTATTCTTGCTTTCCTGATGGCTACAACCTCCAGGAATTGAAATGCAAGGTCAATACTCATCTCTTAACCACTTGATCCTAGTTCTTTCTTCACCAACCTGTATATCCTTTCCTTTCTCTCCACCTCTGCAACTGTCATCACACCTGTATTCCCTTTCTTCTCTTGCTCCTTTCTAACTGGTTCATCCTTCTCTTCACTCTCCTCTAATCTTTTTACTCTTATGTAGCCCCCTGCACATCAGTGGCATTACTGCCTTGCTCGGGGTGATATGATTAAAAAAAAAAATATTATATTGATTTATAGGCATATGGCTAAGTGGTTAGAATGTTTGCTTTCTTACCCTGGGACCTAAATTATAATCACACCATCATCAATTTATTGGGAAGATATCTTCTTGACATTATCAACCTGGAGATGTGATCCCAGCATGCAGCACCTTTGAAAAGTGGCTGAAAAACTATACCATATTTTGTCCTAAGCCTTGTGAGTAAAATTGTATAGACATAATTGTTTGTCAATGATTGTGCTAGCATAATATCGCAAGACATATGACCAAGTATTTGATCATACTGGCTTTATTTAAGCTGCTAATCCCATCTGATGCTGTGCGTTTTCCCAGATATTCCCAAACCCTGCTCTGCCATCCATCTGCTCAAGGCCATTATGGTATTCTCAGCATTAAACTCTTTCAGCAGTAACTGTTAACACACCAGCAATTGACCAAGAGACATGAAAGCCATATTGCTTGTCTTAAAGACCCTTTAGAGATAATCTTGAAGCAAATATTTCCAACATGTTATTGAACAAAATTTTTTATTCATATAAGAGTTTACTCATACCATAATTTTGTCTCTCCTTTCATTGTATTTCCTAGGTAAGTAATCTAAGATTTTTATCTGTATAACTACATCTATCATTACATGTAAGAAAGAATTACATCTACTATTAAATGTTAAAAAAATATAGAAAAAAATACATTGTTTTATATTTGGAAAATATATTCATAGCATCATTATTCAGTCAGCTACATATTTTCTCTAACTACCTTACACCACCATTCAAGTAAATTGTGCCTGCCATTATAAAAGAACAATTACATTTTTAAATTTATAAGTTACTAGCAGTATAGCCCAAAGTTGCTCGGGTGTAATGAAAGTTTTAAAACTAATCCATGGTCCTGGAGCTCAGACTCTTTGGATGTTGGCACAAAAGACTAAAAAGCAATAGTTGTTTCCAGTTAAAGTGAAACCGTAGACTGAAAGAAAAATGAATGGATGAAAGTCAAATTTTGATTTCCTGGTATCGATATCAAATAAGATTTTTCATCGTAAACTGAATTTTGAAGGCTAAATAAGTCCTCTGAGTAAATGGTATCATGGCTGAGACTAAGAACTACAATTATACCAACTTAGATCCAAACCCAAAGTAAAAACTAAAATAAATGGGCTGAGAAAAAAAAAAGTTTGACAGGCAGATAAACAGACACATACAAACATCTTGCCTTTTATATATATATATATATATATATATATATATAATCAATTTTCTGCACTATTGTAAGGACTGGAATCTTGAAACTTCTGAATATCGTTTCTTATGTCTTTGTCGATGAGTGTATGAGTGTATCAAATTTTATTAAAATCAGACCACTCCTTCTATAACCCGATTTTTTAATTATTGATTTTTGATATTTATCGGGGGTACCTCGACACAAAACCTAGCTAAGAACACTCGCAGATGCTTATAGTACAACTGTGTAAATTTTCAAGAAAATCAGTTCAACTGTTTCGGAGTCTATAGGTAATGGACAGACACACAGACACACACACACACACACAGAGACAAAGTTCCATTTATAAATAAGTTTAGATAGATTTGATAAATATTTACTTAATCTTAAAATTATGGGAACTGTTGACTAGACAAGGAATTTTAATTAAGCAAAACAAGTAACAGTTTGAAGGTGATATGTTAGAACAGACTGCATGTAGAAGAAATTTTCATTCTAACTTCATGAACATTTGCTGTATCACATTTGTAACTGGATTACAGGCATTTTTACACAGGGAAATTACCTGTTTGTTTTTATTCCACTGTTAATAAGACAAACCAACTGCTCATGTTTCATTTCATAATATCAGTAAACAAGCACAGAGAACTTTTTTCTTGGAAGATTCCATTTTTTCTTGGAAGATTCCATTTTAGTTGAAATACTGACGACCATTCTTGATAAAGTTATGATTTTGGATTCTTGTAAATCCATTTTCAATCACCAGTGATCATATTAGTTTTTCCTTGGGACATTAATTCCACATCAGAAATATATTCCAGGAAGAGATGTCTACGTGCCAGGAAGTGTTTTAGGAAACCATCAGGTGAACTAAATGAGAAATATTTGATTTGGCAAAGTCTATCAGCAAGATTTTGCAGCATTTCTATTGGGCAGAGATGAAAAACTGATTTTGCATCAAAAGGTCTCAATAAAAAAAAAAAAAAAAAAAATCAAACACACTGACCCACATTTCTCTGGCACAAGTTTTTATTTATAATCAATTTTCTCATTCATGTAAGTTGCATAACACTTTAAACTTGTCAGTATCTACTTCTCAAAAAAAAAAAAAATGGCTGGCTAGCTTGGTGACAGAATTACAGCATCAAAAACTTTTAGGTGTTATTTTCAATAAATAATTATTTCTTTCATCTAGCAATTTCATCAAACACTTTTTGGCAGACAATGACATTTTTTGTTTTGCCAGACTATTTCCAACATGGAATCAACATCTCAATTTTACCCAGGATTGATCACAGGTAATATTTCTCAGTTTCGCCATTACATTGTCTTTCATCTGTTACTGTTATAACTCACTATTAACAGTGATAATATGTCTTGACTGGCTTTAATGGTACTCTAATGAACAATATCAAACTCTCTCGGAATTCTGAGTATTTACCCAAGTCCTCCCCACAGAGGCAGTTTGTGACACAAGGTTGATTTTAACAGTGGGTTTTCAAGCATATATACTGGGGTAAAACTTACCCAGAATTGAGTTCTTGTCTATTTTTCCCCAACTTGGCCTCTGCCCATAGACATATCCTCATCTGTCCCTCTCCACCAGGTGACAGAGTCCAGCAAGTTTGAATTCAAGCAGAACCTGAGCCCAAAAATTCCCCATAGACCCTTGAAGCAGAGTGACTGACAAGTCTTAGTTCAGGTGGAACGTTGAAGTATTTTGAAGTATTTTTATTTCAGGCATCTTGCTTATTCCATTTATGTTACCAAGGATATCTTATTTACTACACAACATCCCCACTTTTGAGATTATTTTTATTTTCTTAAATATTTTATTTTTTAGTATTCCACCTTCTTTCTGGTGAGTTCACCATATATGTCATTTAGTATTTCTCTCATTTTGGATCAACCACTAGTTTTTTCATACGTTTTCTTTTTCTTGAAACATGACTGAATCTACATTTATCCCAAAAGGAAGTTGTTTGAACTTATACAATCCCTTGTACATATTTATTGTTATTAACTCTGAACTTTCATCTTGAACTTATATTTGCTAACACATCTGAAAAAGATTCAGCTTCAAAAAACTTTTTTCTCCATTTCATTTTGAAAAAGTTTCCTCTGGATTTATTAATGGATCATTATGTGATTCTAAACATTTGTTTAACCCAGTTAAAAAAAATCACCACAAACACAAATTTTATTATTGTTTTTTCCTTACAGATACTGCTGGTGGCACCCATTTTTTCAAGTTTGTCCAGTACACTACATTTGAGTTTAAATACTAGCATTGACCTTTTGTCACTTGAAATTTTGGTTTGACTTTAGAACTCCAACCTAACTCATCTGACAGAACATTTAGAAAGCAATTTTTTTCAATTCTTCCTTTAAATTTTCACTTTTTTTTTAAAACTGTCCAATTGTTTACTTATATTTTTACAATAAATATATATCTATCTAAACTTATTTAATGGAACTGTGTGTGTGTGTGTGTGTCTGTGTGTATCTGTTACCTATAAACTCCAAAACAGCTGAACCAATTTTCTTGAAAATTTACACAGTTGTACTATAAGCATCTGCAAGTGTTCTTAGCTAGGTTTTGTGTCGTGGTACCCCCGATAAATATCGAAAATCGATAATCGAAAAAAATCAGATTATAGAAGGAGTGTCCGATTTTAATCAAATTTGATGCACTCATAGACAAAAACATAAGAAATGATATTCAGAAGTTTCAAGGTTGCAGTTCTTACAATAGTGCAGAAAATTGATAATATATAAAAGGCAAGATGCTTGTGTGTGTGTCTGTTTGTCTGCCTTTATGTCTGTATTTTTTTCAGCTCTTTTATTTTAGTTTTTGCTTCGGGTTTGGCTCTAAGTAGGTATAATTGTAGTTCTTAGTCTCAGCCATGATACCATTTACTCAGAGGACTTATTTAGCCTTCAAAATTCAGTTTATGGCGAAAAAAACTTATTTGATATCGATAACAGGAAATCAAAATTTGACTTACATCCATTCATTTTTCTTTCAGTCTACAATTTTGCTTTAAACAGCTATTGCTTTTTAGTCTTTTGTGCCAACGTCCAAAGAGTCTGAGCTCCTGTACCATGGATTAGTTTTAAAGCTTTCATTACACCCGAGCAACTTTGGGCTATACTGCTAGTTGGTGAATATTGATAATTTCATCCAGTCAGTATTGAATAGGTTTGTAGCATTTTTTAACACACAACCCTTAGCTTTTACATACTTGTTATGAAATGAATCACTGCAAGTCATTTCACCAATAGTAAATAATTTCTCCCTCCACATGCAATTTTCAAAGTTCTTTTTATTATAGGTTTTCCAAGTTCTACAAGGGAATTTTGAGCACATATGCTTGAGCAAAACATTTCTTGTAGACCCTGTATAAGCAGGGCCAGACTCTTGTCTACTTTTCCCCAGATGAGACTGTCTTATAGCATAGCTTCATCTGTGTTTCTCTCCACCCAAAGACAGAAAGTTCAACAAGGCTCAGTTTAAGCAGAACTGAGTGTTTACCAGAAATGAGGCTAATTATTTAATGTGAACAATTCAAGCAAGAAAGCTCAGGTAAAGATTTCCAGTAGATCTGGCATAAGGCAGGGTCAGACTCCTGTCTGTTTTCTCTAGATGAGACTACCTTCAGTATAGTCTTGTCTGGGTTTCTCTTTGCCTGATGGCAGAGAGTCTGATGAGGTTGAGTTTGGGTAGAACTCTGGATATCTACCAGCCTCCCCACAGAAGCTTGATGTGACACAAGGCCATTTTATTGTGGGAACTCAGCCCTTAAGCCTGTGTGAAATTTTCCATAGACCCTGCATAAAGCAAAGTCAGGCACCTGTTAATTTCTCCCCAGACAAGACTCTACCCTTTGGCTGAGTCTCATCTGGGTTCCTCTCCACCCAGAGGCAGAGAATCCAACAAAGTGAATTTAGGTGGAATTCTGTATCTGATCTCTTTTTGTGTTCTTTATACAAGGCATCTTGCCTAGTTCATTTATATTAGCAAGGGTGTCTTATTTACTCCACAACATTTACTAAAGTACCCAGATATTTAAATCTCCATTCTTGCTTCATTTTGATATCCCCAATATGCAGTTCATATCTTGTACTGTCTTTTTTACTAACAACCATGCATTCTGTCTTACAATTAATAGTTCTCACTTTTCATTTACTACTTTGTTTATAAGATCTTTCAATTTTCTTTTCATGTCTGCCAGTTATTTACATAATATATTAATAAAATTATGTCTTAGTAGGTCATTTCATTTTTTTAGTATTGCCTCACTGTGTTGTTTAAATAGTTCCAGTCAGAAAATGTATCCTTGTTTTACTTCTCTTTCAGTTTTTGTGCATTCACTGAACTCATTCTATCTACATACAGGCAGATTGTTCCTAGTAATAGCAATAAGAAATTGTATCATTATATTTCAAAAAAGGTCATAACAATTCTGAGATTATCATCTCAGAAGAGGAATCTGTGGAGAGCCATATTCACCTATGTACTGAAGAGATAAAAAAAAAGAACAATATACATTGGTTGAATTTCTGGGATGAGGAGTTATCATTATTTATATTTGGATTATTGTCCTCACCTTTATCATTGTTACCACAGTATTTCAGTCATTGTACTCTCTGGCATTCATCAGAGGAATATCAATCTAGATAACTTTCATAAAATAATCTGAAGATACCCAGATTGACAGATACTTGAAGAAGACCACATGGCACAACAGCTTAAACATTGTGATAAAAACAGATATCCCTAAACAGGGGATGAGAATGAAAACAATCTATCCTTCACCCCACCCCGTAGATTAAATAAAGGGTTCAGTTCAAACTTCACTGAAGATTACATGGTTAATAAAGGCCTAAACACTGTGATAACAACAACAACAAAGAAGATATGTCCAAACATCAGTCAGTTAAGTGCCATACATGATACACGCTTGAGTAATCATGTCTCAAAAAAGACATGACTGACTGGGCAGAAGATTATCCCACAGTAGGTTGCCATTACTTTCTGCAGTAGACTGGTTGCCAAACAAGGCTAGATAACCCAATCTCTTCTGTTATTTAACCCATAACTGGAGAGAAGAGATGGATTAATACCTTTTTAAGGGTATTTGTGCGTAATTGAACACGAGGAATTCAACTGGAATTCAAACTCGGTTCCCCAATTTCTCATTCTGAAAACGTAAACAAAATACACTGCAGTTTCTGACCTTTTCAATTTGACCTTTGTGCTATTTCTCAGAACAACAAAGAGTGTGATATTTTGTGCTTACAAGTTACTTGGCTTCTGAAGTGTTAGCATTGGTGGCCATTTTGGACTGAAAGACCCTGGCCAAGGTGAAAATCAAATGTACTTGTCTGTTAAATCAAAGTGTCAGAACCACTTAGCAGCAAATGCCGAAAGTAATATAATTAAACATAAGCTATTCTGAAAACACAAATCTTGTAATGAAACACCTGTTTGTCTGTGGTATTCAGAAAACTTCATATACTGCAGTTTACTCACTTCCTGATCTAAGATATTAAGCTACATTGACATTGGTCATAATTTGGTGGGTGATCATACTTAGAATATCAACTATTGTGAAAAAAAAAAAGAAATACATTTTTTAAATCACACAAATATTCTGCATCAAAAAGATCTTGTTCTTATTTTTGTGTAAGCATTATTGTCAACATATCATTGTTTCATTTAAAAAAAAACATTCTCCTTGTATCAGTTTAAACTAATGCCTTTTTTTCCTTTTATTTTGACCATTTAGTTTAAAGTTTAAATTTTCTTGATTCTAAATGAAAATCTATCTTACAATATATATCAATGAAATTTTCACTTTTCAAAATTATAGTTTATAATTATAAGGAGTACTCAGAAAAAAGCTACAAATTTATTATCACTGGTTTATCTCTCAGGAATAACAGACCATGAATAAATTTATTGAATATTCATGACCTTGAATAATTATTCAACTCTCTCATAATTACTTAACTCTGATTGGTTCTGTTATGATTGATTAATTGCTGCTCAATCTCTGCTCATCAATTCTCCTTTCTGTACCAACAACCATTATTCTATATATATATATATACACACACACACACACAAATTTTTTCATTAGATTGGTAAATAAAAGAAGATAAGGTTGAGAAAGAATAAATACATCTTGTTGTACAGATTAAATACAATAATCCTTAATCAATAGTTTTGATCAAGAAATATTCCAGTTGGTCATTTCTCAATTAGATGATGTAAAGTAACAGATCACTCAGTTAATTGCTATACATGATACATGCTTGGGCGATCATGTCTCTTTTGACTAGGTAGAAGATTTTCTTGCAGTAGGAACCCAATTTGTCCTGCTATTCAATCCATAGCTGGAGGGAGAAGAGATGGATTAATACCCTTCCCAAGGGTATTTGTGCGTAAGTGAATGAAACAAATTTGATTGAAATTCAAACTTGGCTTTCAGATTTCTCATTCTGAGCCAATATACAATACACCACAAATCACATCCTGTACAGTATCAGGTACAAGAAAGAAAAAGAAATATGAACTTTCCATTTGTACAAGAATTGTTGAAGAAATGCTATAACATACTAAAGTTTTCAGCCACTTTAAATTATTGTAAATTTCTAATAATTTTCAGTTTAAAAGTGTATATTTGTCTATATTTCTGTGATAAGTTATTTACATTGTTCAAAGTTCCAGTCATCTAAAGAAAATCAGAATGTAGAACAGCTGAAGTGTTGTGAATATGACAAAGAAAAGGACAACAGTCTGAGCAATGTAAATAATTATAAGTAGATGTTGTGCATTGTGTCTTCTGTAAATGGAACATTGGTCTTATTGGAATCAGCTCCATGCTTATTTCTCATATTTTATAGCAGGAGTTCTGAAAGAGCAGAAAAGATGGAGGACAGCAAAAATAGTCATACAAAAATTTCTGTTGACATTTCTGGCTTTCTCATTTTGTTAATATGCAAAATATATTAACAGCATTGATTTTTTCTCCCATATCAGAAAAATTCTTACTTTGAATTCCTGCATTGTTTTGATGAAACCATAGTAAAAATTTTTAAAAGAAACCGGTATGAAGATAGTTAAGATGATTAAAAATACAAGTCAGAAAGGAATAGTTTATGAAATTAATAATATCAGAAAGCAGCATTTCAGAAATCCTCTTGAAGTTTCGTAGAGAATAGATGTGTTTTGGATTGATCAAAAGGTGGTCACTTTCAAATGCTACAGCATAGGATGATACAGAAACTGATAAGAACAGCAACAGCATAGCAAAATAAACTTCAAGACAATGGATTGAATACAACTTGTCTAAATTGGTATCAGTTGATACTTTGAGAGCATGGACAAAAAAGGCACATTTCAACAAAGAAAATTGTCCCATTCACACTCCTCCCTGGTCTTTTGAGACAAGAGTAGAGGTTTATCCCTTGGGTTTCTAATTCTTCTATAGTTACTGCAGTGCAATACTTTTAATGTCTCCACCTAAATTTTGAAATATTATTTCATATTAGAGCCTTGAATAAGTTCTTGCTGTTTACCAACATAACTATGTGTGTGTAGTTTCAGATGGTAATGCACCTATAAAGAACTGCTATAAGCAAACTTGAAATTCAGTGTTTGCCATTTCACTGAAGAGTAAATGACTGTTTTTCATAGCATTAAGCATTTCAGACTTTGTGCCAAAGAAACTGTATTTGTGGGAATTTTACTGCAGTACTTTATTCAAAAGAAATCTGCAGCTGAAGCACACAGAATTCTTGTTGAGATTTACAGCAACCATACTCTGTAGAAAACATATGCAGAGATTGGTTTAGACAGTTCAAAAATAATGATTTTGAAGATAAAGAACACACTGTCGCACCAAAAATGTTTGAAGACGCAAAATTGGAAGCATTACACTGCAAACAGCTGCTTCAATGGCAAAAAAGGAAAGGTCTTTGCATCATATTGTGACCAGCAATGAAAAGTGGATACACTATGGTAACCCTAAGCATAGAAGATCATGAAGTAAGCTCAACCATGCATTAACAGTGGCAGAAAAGCTGAATATTCATGGTTCAAAGCTTCTACTCTGCATTTGGTGGGTTCAGCTGGGTGTAGTTTATTATGAGCTACTTAATCCGACTAAAACCATCAGGAGAGATCTCTATCTACAACTCATGTGTTTGAGCTGAGCATTGAAGAAAAAATGGCTGCTATATAAACAGAGACACAACAAAAAGATTTTGCAACATGACAATGCTAAATCACATGTTGAAAACTGGTAAAAATATATTTAGAAATGCTTAAATAAAAAATCCTATCCCACTCGTCATATTCACCAGAAATTGCCCCATCTGATTATCACTTGTTCCTATTGATGGTACATGGCCTGGCTGAGTAGCACTTTCCTTCTTATGAAGATACAAAAACAATGGGTTGACTTATGGTTGGCCTCAAAAGGCATGTCTTTCTTCTGATGTGGAATTCAAATGCTGCCAGAAAGATGGAAAAAAGCAATGGCTCGTGATGGACATTGCATTCAATGACATGTTTCTTATTTTTATAAATAAAATATTACTTTTCATAAAAAAATCAGCAAGAACTTCAAGGTCCCAATATTTATTTATTCTGAATAGGAGTAGATAGGTTAATCTTTCATCCAGTTCACACTCTTCCCTTCTCTTCTGAACAGAAGTGAAGGCTTATCCCTTGTTTCCTGCTTCAGATTGGATTTCTTGTTCCTTCTAAAGTCTTTTCATTCTATTTCACTCCCAGTAACTCCTTCCATCTTAGTGGCATTATCACCTTGCTTAAAATGAATTAATTAAATTAAAAAAAGTATCAGCTTTAAATAAAAAGCATTTGAAAGCAAGACTAAATTGTTTAAAGTTTACAGCCACATGTTGAAACACCAGTTCTTGTATGATCATTCAAGTTAAGCAACATCAAGCCTAGTCAATACCTAGATGTTTGGCCACTTGAGAATACCAGATACTGCAAGCAGGTGGTGCAATAGATAATGTAGATGTGCAGGTGGTGCAATGGATAATGGCTCAGAATTGTTAATCAGAGAACTGAGTTCCAGTTTCTATTGGATTTGTTATATTTACTTACACACAAATACTTTTGGAAAAAGTATGAATCTATCTCTTCTGCCCTAGCTATGGTTAATTAATTAAACTTGTATCATTAAACAATTATTACCTCCCCCATCTGCAAGAAATTCTTACAATCTAAAAATATTTTCTGGCTTTAAATAACCTGCAAAGGGTTGATAAGCTATAGAAAATAAATCAATCAATAAACAGGTTGTTCAAAGTAATATAAATTCTGGAATAGAGATACTTACCTTCAGCAATAAAACTAGAATGGCACAGCATTTTAATAAATGAGAATGTGTCAGGTCTTTTTTTCTTTTGATTATTTTTTTTTTTACTTTGCCCAATACAAAGTCCAAGAGTCAGTGAAGATAGAGTTTTACTGCATGAGATTGCTGAAAGAGAGAGGAAGAATGGTAAAAAGTGTATATTATGAGGATATCTAGGATAGATATTGACCCTGGACTTGAAGATGCCAAGTTTGTAACGATCAAAGAAGCATCCTCTCAGTAGCTTGTTTCACAAAGTAACAGATCTAGGTCAGTAGCTGAGAAACATGAAATGGGGATAATTTGCCACTGTGAACAAGGCGTGGTAGGTTCTAGATGTGAAAGTCTGAGCTGAAGGGACTAAGGGATGTGGCTGATTTGTATATTTGCCATAGTAATAGTAACAGAGTAGCAAGAGGCTAGTAATGTTTTATCTGCTGGAAAAAAGTTGCAGAGTACAAAATAATTCTTAACTAACAAGGCCTTGTAAGCACTTTTGAATTCTGTCAAGGCTTGACAGTGAGAATTGGGCTGTACCAGGCCAGATATAGCAGTAGTCTTTCATTCTTGATCTGATTTAAGTCTTGTAAAAATAGAGAATGGCAGCAGGGCATTTTCTGATACAATGCAGGGAACCAACCATTCTTCCAGTATCTTTAGTAATCACATGAATATTGTTGCATATATTTTTATAGCAAACACACAAGTGTGTATGTGTATATATATATATATATATAACATAGTGATGATCCACGTATACTGTCTTAATATATATAGGAAAAACTTCTAAAAAGTTGTAAGTTTAAAAATGTATTTTTTTTGACAGTATTTGTTTATTTCTATTATTATATTTTATATTTCAGACTGTCCTCAGTCCTTCATCAGAAACAAATGATTTTAAAATTTAAATTAGAAACGTATTTTGCAAGAGCGTCCGTGGAGAGAGATTGTTTACATCACATGACGCAGAAAGTGACAGATTTTTTTTAGATATTTGTAAACGTAAACCTATCTTTAATAATACTTATAAATTTGGTTTTAGAGAAAAATTTTTCAATTGTATCTAAAAAAAAGTTTAGCTATTGAAATATTTGTAAAGATTCAAAACACCTAAGTCCCTATTTAACCCTAGCTTGTGTGTATTTAATTTTAAAATCCAGTATTTTTCTTTCTTTCTGCATGAGTGTGTAGAACTAAAATCGGAGTCTATTAGTAAATATTTGCAATTTTCTAAAGTGTGACCAGGTTGATTGAAGTGAACTGCTATTGGGGAATATTGGTTGCTCTGGCGTATGCTAAGTTTGTGATTATTGAAATGAAATCTAAAGCTATTACCAGTTTCACCAATATATCCACTATTTGGACATATTGAACAGAAGAGAAAATATATAATGTTTTGGCTGTCACAGGTGAGGCATGGTGGGTGCAATTTGATTTTGGTGTTGGGTAGAGAGAATATTGTGTCGTTTGCTGAATGTTTACAAATTAAACACTGTGTTTCTGACATTTGAAATTCCCTGATAGGTTTGTATTTTTTAGATATTTGGTAGAAGTGAGGATAGTTGATAGGTTGGGTGTTTGTTTCATTGCATTTATGGGTGGTTTATTAAAAATGTCTTTGATTTTTTTTGTTTGATTGGAGGTTCTTGTAATCATTTTTTAAATTTTTGATAAGTGTGTGGGAATATTGATTGTGGTTAAAAACTATAGGAATTCGGTTGTTGTTTTTTCTTTTCTTGTATGTGAGAAGTGTGTTACGATTTATGTGGGTGGTTTTATTTAGTGCTTCTTTTATTATTTTTATTGGGTATTTACATTTTAGAAATTGCTTTGTTAGGTTGTTAATGTTGTTTAGAAAATCTGGATGGTCTGAGCATATGCGTTTGATTCTTAGAAATGAGCTGTATACGATAGATTTTTTTAATTTAAGGGGATGACAACTGTTAAAGTGTAGGAATTTATGTTGGTTTGTGGGTTTGTTGTATAGACTGGTGGAAAGTGTATGTTTGTTTAATTTTATCATGATGTCTAAGAAAGGGTCAGATGTGTATGAGTACTCCATGGTAAATTTAATTGTATTGTGGAAGTTGTTGCAGAAAGTAAAAAAGTTTTTTAATTTTTCTAATCTATGAGTCCATAATAATAAAATGTCATCAATGTATCTAAAATAATGTGATGGTTTATATTGTGAATTGTCTAGTATATTTCTTTCTAGAATGTGCATAAAGATATTGGCATAACTAGGTGCCATTTTTGTGCCCATTACTGTGCCACTAATCTGTAAATAGTGTTTGTTGTTGAATTTAAAATTATTGTGTTAAAATGAAATTTATTAATTGGCATATATCTGCAATTTGGTTGTTAGGTAGTTTGCTTTTACTAAGGAACTCATGGCAAGCTGATACTCCTTCAACATGTGGAATGTTCGTGTACAGAGACATAACTTTTTTTTTTTTTAATCATTTCACCCCAAGCAAGGCATTTCACTGCCACTATTGTGCATAGGGGGAGGTAAATAGGAAGAGTGGTTAGATATAGGAAATGTCAGAAGGTGGGTGATAGATAGTTGGGTGGGTGGGTGGGAAGAGTGTTTGAAAGAATGGAAGTTAGTGTGTTTGAAAGAATGGAAGTTAGTTTGTTAGGAGGTGTCTATTGACCTTACATTTAAACTCCTGGAGATTGTAGCCATCGGGGAAGCAGTCACGTGGAAGAGAATTCCACAGTCGGGAAGTGCGAGAAAAGAAACTGGTGGAGTAGAAGTTGCGGTTGCATTTTATCGGTTTCACTGTAAAAGGGTGGGATCTAGTTGCTAATCTAGTATCTCGTGCAAATTCGAACCTAGGGGGCACCAGTGATCTAAGTTCATTGGAGCAGAAGCTGTGAAAGTATTTATAGAAGAGACACAGGGAAGCCACATCATGCCGGTGAGAGAGAGACTGCAGGCGGTTTGCTAAGTCGGTATCGATCACATTACAGACCCTCCGCTGTACCTTGTCTAGAAGCCCAAGGAGAATAACATCCATCGTTACTAGGATATTATCATCGTGGACTAAGTTAATGTTTTGTAATTTGTTGAGAAAGTCAGTGGTGTCTCTAATATAACTAGGTATGTCAGGCAATAAAGGTTTTAGGATATTGTCTATGTACCCAGATATAAGTTCTGTGAGGGTACCAATGCCTGATATTATAGGTCTGCCAGATGGTGTGATTTTAAGGGCTTTTGAAATTTTATAGATCTCTTCATTATTTGATTGTTTAGTATGATGTGGGTTGGATGAAGAGGTGTTAGGGTGTTTTTCTGAAATGATTTTGGGGAGTTTATGTAGTTTTGGGATAGTGTAGAATGTTGCTGTTTTGGGGTTCTCAGGAATAAGAGATTTTATTTTATTTTTTATGTTGTGATTCAGGTTCTGAATGAGAAGTGATAATTCTGTTTTGTAAGTGCTAGTCGGATCTAGAGGTAAGAGTACATAGAACCTGTTATTTTGAAGTTGTGATTCTGCTTCTTTAATATAGTTGTTAGTGTCTAAGATGGTTATAGCTCTGCTCTTATCAGCTGGTACGATAATTATGTTTCGGTTGTTTTTAAGTGTATAGATGGCTTGGTGTTCTACATTGGTTGTGTTTTTTTGTTTGGTGTCCTTTGTTTTTTAAGAAGTTATCCATGTGTTGTCTGGCTTTGTTGGTATATTGATCCAAGTGTTGGTTACATCCGCTTGGTAAAGTCCATAGGGTATTATTTTTTGTAAGAGGAAGTTTGGAGCATGATTGGTTAGCGCTGTTGTCAGTAGAAGTGGATCTGTTGTCTGAGAAATATTCTTTTAGTCTCAGTCTACGAAGGTATTTTTCCATATTGTAGCAAAGGTTTAGAGAGTTTAGTGGCTGTGAGGGGCAGAATGATAATCCTTAAAAAAAATCTGTCGCTTTCTGCGTTACGTGATGTAAACAATCTCTCTCCATGGATGCTCTCGCAAAATACATTTCTAATTTAAATTTTAAAATCATTTGTTTCTGATGAAGGACCGAGGACGGTCTGAAATATAAAATATAATAGAAATAAACAATACTGTCAAAAAGATACATTTTTAAACTTACAACTTTTTAGTAGTTTTTCCTATATATATATATATATACACACACACATTGTATATTTGGACAGCAATCTTTTATGCAGGTTTCATTAAAAATATAATTTTTCATGCGATTTCATAATTTTTTTCTTTTGAGGACATAAATTATATAAAAATTGTCCAAATGTTTTGTTTATCTGAGTGCTTTCGGCTATTAGTCATTTTCCAGGATAAATGTGATTTTACATGTAACAGAATGTATAATGTGGAGTAGTAGTAGTATGTGTTATATACCAAACATGGCAAGTATGTTGTTAAGATGTTTGTCAACTTTTACATAATTTATGTTCTCAAAAGAAAGTAAAGATAAGATCACAAAAAACTTAACCATCACACTTTGTCTGTCATTCTTAATATATATTAACAAATATATATATATATATATATATATATTTTGTTACATGGATGCATTTATATATAAAAATAATAATAATGTCTAAAAAGTTGAAGTAAGGAATTCTATTGATTCCTACTTGTTACAGAAAAGTTTTAATTCATGAAGTAGTCATAAAAATAGAGAAATTAGAAATACAACGTTTTGGAAGATTCCCGAATGTTCCAGTAAAATCGAGAGAATTCTAAATGTTCTAGAAATATGCAAATTAGGTGTTAGCCACTATAAAATAGGTTTTGAGAAGAGAGTAGTTAGTTGTTAACAGGATTTGTTGACATTATCAACTCCAGCCTGATTCATGGATATGTGCATTCAGCTGAAAAAATCTCGAAGTAAAGTTGCCAAGCAACTAAAATCTGAAAGAGAACCTCATGGAACTAAAAGGGTAAATAGATATTTTTGACTCTTTCATTGACCAAACTAATAATTATTCTTTATATACACATTTGAGGATTTCCTAAAAGTATAGCACTTAAACTTCTTTGCTCTCTTAACTGGGTAAAGATATTTGACACCATCCTTCCCCTTAGTAACAATTACTCGTCACTCTGTCAGTAGTTTTTTTTTATATTTTACGAAATGTTCAATTCCTAATTTCTCTATTTTTACGACTACTTCATGAATTAAAACTTTTCTGTAACAACAAGTAGAACTCAATAATAAACTCCCTTACTACAACTTTTTAGACATTATTATTATTTTTATATATAAATGCATCATCATAACAATATATATATATATATATTAACAACAAACTGCACTCATGGACATTGATCCAAATTGTAACAGTTTCACACTATGGTGATCATCAGATGTTCATCTGATGATTTGCCAAACTTTGAATTACAAATTAAATTTGAGTTCCTAAGGACTGTTTGATAATTGTTACAGTTCTGTCTTAACTTGATTTATAGAGGCACTGAGCATGTTTAGGTTTTTGTGTAGATAGTTAGCTCTTTTTTTTTGGGGGGGGGGGGGTCTTTTCATATTTTCTCTTTTGACAGGCTTGCTGTTGGTAGGGCTCTTCTTTGACACTTTACTAATAATTTATTTATGACTGCGTATATGCACACAAATTCATATATATATATATATATATATATATATGTGTGTGTGTGTATATATATATACATATATATGTGTGTGTGTGTGTTTGTGTGTTTGTGTGTTTATATGTTCACCTGCACTCACGTACACATATGTATACCATATTTACTTAAAGTAAATTAACATCCATCATATTTGATAAGCACTTGGAAAGCTTCTATTTACGTATTTCATAGAAATATCTAAAATTAAAATTTGAAGGTATGTATACTGCTTTTGCTGGCCTATTGGACACAGATTTTTTTTCAAAAGGAAAAATGCAACAAAAAATTCCCCTTTATCTAATACAGGAGTATCATGTATGATAGGGGCATAAAGATCATAAAAAAAGTGGGGTTCACCAGGAATCAGTGCACGCGTACAGCTTAGGTCTGAAACTAGGATTCCTGTAACTGTACAAACATGATTTCAATAAAAATATACCTGAAAAATTTACCAAAGAAAATAAAGATTATTGCTAATCTCTTGTCTGACCAACTGTAATTGTTTTATATTATTTATGCATAACTTTTGCTTGAAGATGTCATCCATAAACCTTAACATCTTATATTTACAAGTCAATTTAATTTTCTGATTTTATGGCCTCTGATATACTAATGCTTTGTTAGAAAAAAAAACATTGAAAATAAAAGAGAATAGTTCTTTATCTATATATATATATATATATATATATATATATATATATATATATATATATATATATTATACTTATATATAAAATGTTTGTCTTTTTTCATAATTCATCTTTTTAATTTCATTATGAATTTTTTTTTGTTATTGATGTGGAAGAAAAATGTCAAGTCAATCAGGAATCCAAAGTTTGAATGTTATGTCACATGGCACAAAGAATTTATTTTAATAAGGCTTTCAAACACTTGGAAATTTTATTGTCGATAAACTGATATTAAATAACAATTTTGGAAAGATTCTGTCTGAATTTCTGAGATGAAGAGTTATTACTTACATTCAGACTACTATCCTCATCTTTGTTGTTATTATCACCTGATTGCTTTCTGTCTGGATTTCTGAGAGAAAAAAGTTATTTATATTTGGAATAATGTCCTCATTTTTGTTGTTGCTATCACAGCATTTCAGCTGTTGTGCTCTCTGATCCTTTTCAGGTATCAGTCAACCCAGGAAATCTTCAGAAAATTTTGAACTGAACCCGTTATCAAATCTACAAACAAATATTGTTTTCATTCCAATGTCCATATCTAGAGATATCTCATCTTGTTCTCATTTAGTACAGAACACTAGGCTAGTGGATTAAAGTGTTGGTTCATGAATTTGATGATATAGTAATCGTGAGATCAAACCCTGAGCCAGACAGTATAGACTTAAACTTGATGGAAGCAGCCATATGTGAGCAGTGCTAAACAAAGCATGGTGGAATAATAGATAGTAGCTCAAATTAAGGAATCAGAAAGCCAAATTCAAATTCTAGATGAATTCATTACATTCACATATATGCTAATACTTTTGAAAAAGGTATGAATTCATCTTTTCTTCCCTACCCAGCTATGGGTAAATACCAGGATAGACTAGGTTCTATAGCCTTGGATGGCAATTGGTTTAGATGGAAACTCTGAATTCAAAAACCAGTCCCTGGAGTCGGTTAATAGCATGACAGACTGGGGTCTATAGCTTTAGTTGGCAATCAGTCTACCACAAACAAAACTGACAACCTACTATGGTAAAATCTTCAATCCCTCTCTTCTAACATACCTTGAGCCAGCTCATAAAATTAACATGAGAATATCATCTCATGTTGATGCACAGTCTGTAACAAGGCGAAGTAAGTGACTGATGATGATGATAAAAAGAACAGGTTGAGATATCCCTTGACATGGACAATCGAATAAGAAATCATGAATTAAATAAAGGGCTGAGTTCAAAATTATTTTAAAGGTTACCTGAAACAACAAACACCTGAAAAAACTGGATAACAATGACCAAAACATTGTGATAATAACAACAAAGAAGAGAACATTAGTCTATATTTAAATAATTTTGAAAATGATACAAATACAGCTTGCTACTTTAAGCCTATGTTAGGCTATCATATAGAAAATATCCTGGTAAACAAAATTTTGTTTTCTATTAAATTGAGTTAAACTTTATTTCATGATGTAATGGTTAGCAAATTAAACTTGCAGATTTTTATGATCAAGCAATGAGTTCAATTCTCACTGGATGCTCTATACTTGTAACATTGTTCCAAAAAAAAAAAAAATCACTATTTTCTTTTTTTTTTCTTTTTTTTTTTCAATTGGAGTAGATAGACTAAACTATCGCCCGGTTCACACTCCACCCACGTCTATTGAACAGGTGAAGAGGCTCATCCCTTGTTCCTTGTTTAGGATGTGCTTTCCGGCTTTCTCTTTTCCAATCTTTTCATTCCTACATAGCCCCCTGTGCTTCAGTGGCGTTGCCGCCTTGCTCAGGGTGATATGATTAAAAAAAAACAACAAAAAAACAAAAAAACTAAGCTATTCTTAGTAAACAATTACTATAATGACTGGGTTATGCAGTTCAAAATCCAAATCCAGAGCTTTCTCATTCTTGTTGGGGAACCTCTTTCTGGTTGACCATATCTTAAAGTGTGTGGCTGTACTCACTCAAAAAAATACTTAAGTAAGTTTTATATTTGGTGGGAAACACAGAAAAAAAATCAAAAGATGTACAATCTTTGAGGGAAGGTGCACTCAATAACCAAATTCAGAATTAGACCTCAACTGATACTGAAGGGTGTACCAACATAAACAGAAAGTGAATCCAGCTGAATTTAAGGTATAAACACAAATGACAACTAAAAATTGGAACATTAAATAAAGGCCTAACCATTAAAGAGGATGGCAGAATCCCTTATACTCTTGCAACAAAATCGAACACTTGAAGAATGACCTGAAACCACATACTTTGATTAACTGACAGTGATTTGAGGGAAACCAGAATAAACAAACAATTATTTTATGCTTTAAAAATTGAATCTAGTACTCTTATCAGACATTACTAGCATAACACTGTTTTTACTTTCTCTAAATTCAAAACTACTTACTCCTTCCCAAGAAATTACAGACGAAATATTACAGTTGATAAAAAAAAAAACACTGTTGCGACACCCGATTGAACGAACACCTTCTCAAACCTGACTGAATGCCTTCTTTTCTCAAACAAATGGCAACCACGATGGTTGTCACTCTACTCTCAAATGATTCGGGCATCCTTTTTTCATAGTTCGGTCGAGTCCATTATGGTGCTCCAAGGTGTGCCTGGCGAAAGCATGCACACACAGTTCAAGGATTCTTCCGCGCATACTTGTCACAAATATTTCTGAATCTTTTTATATATAAAATACTGTGTCCATCCATCCATCCAACTCTTTAAGATAGCCATACATTGATCAATCAAAACCAAATTTTGGGGAAAAGTTTAAACAGGTAAGTGGGTACAAAGTACAGTTAGTTTTATTAGGGTGCATAGCTTAGTTCAATTTTCATTCATTTTGAGGAAAAAATTAAGTTTATTACTTAATATACAAAATACTCCCACTATTTTAAAAACAATTCAATAATTCCGATTGGAGTAGATAGACTAAACTATCGCCCGGTTCACACTCCACCCACATCTATTGAACAGGTGAAGAGGCTCACCCCTTGTTTCCTGTTTAGGATGCGGTTTCCGGTTTTCTCTTTTCCAATCTTTTCACTCTTTTCCTTTTTTATTATTATTATTTTTATTTTTATTTTTTTTTTCAATTGGAGTAGATAGACTAAACTATCGCCCGGTTCACACTCCACCCACATCTATTGAAAAGGTGAAGAGGCTCACCCCTTGTTTCCTGTTTAGGATGCGGTTTCCGGTTTTCTCTTTTCCAATCTTTTCACTCTTTTCCTTTTTTATTATTATTATTTTTTTTTTTTTCAATTGGAGTAGATAGACTAAACTATCGCCCGGTTCACACTCCACCCACATCTATTGAACAGGTGAAGAGGCCCATCCCTTGTTTCCTGTTTAGGATGCAGTTTCCGGCTTTCTCTTTCCCATTCTTTTTACCCTTACGTAGCCCCCTGCGCATCAGTGGCGTTACCGCCTTGCTTGGGGTGATATGATTAAAAAAAAAAAAAAATATCTAAGTTTATATATATATATATATATATATATATATATATATATATATATATATACAAGAATGTGGTTTCCAGTTTGCCCTGTATTTGTCAGAACTAAAAGCAAATCACAAGGTCAAATGCTTCAAAAAGTTGGAATTTAGCTACAGAAATAAATATTTACACATGGCTAGTTGTATGTTGCATGCTCAAGAGAAAGATATCTTAATTTATTCTTTGCTATTAAAAAGGAAAAAAAGAATTTAAAAAAAAAAAATTATTTGCCATGGAGTCCTATAAAATTAAATTAAAGAAATTATTAAACCATGAAAGTATTTTTTTTAAAAATCAGCTTATTCAAATTTAATCAATTGGCTTGCAAAATGGAATGAAACAGAGTTTGTTAATCTTGACAAAAAAATGTTAGCAATAACTTTAGCAATACTAAATACTGTGAGGATTTCAACACATATCAGCATGTTGCAAATAAATTATAATAGAATATAATTTGAAGTATGACTGTCTATATAATCAGAAATATCTAAATTCTTCAATATTCCTTAGTTTCTATTCAAACTGACATTTGAATGTAACAGATTTAAAACAGAAATTATAAAGCAAGAAATTATTCTGTGCATTATTTTTTATGAACATCTTAATCTTTTTTTTCTGTTTTTTATCATCACAACCTTCTTTAGACTTCAAATTAAACTGTGGGAATTCAAAAAGAAATAGAAAATCAAACTTGCAACCAAGACAACAGAAATCGTTTTTTTTTATCTATGCTGCAAGTCTAAAATCTTTGAAGAAAATTAAATCTCAGCTCCAGCAAAGAATAAGAACAGAAAACAATAGAGAGATATGTTAAACTACCCTAGATTATCCCAGCAGATCAAATGATTTTATGATAAAGTTTTGTTAATAGCCATATGAGAAATAGGATTGTTTCAATATTATCTTAATATTATATTCATTATTCTGCAGGTTTACTGTATATTATTCCAGTTAACATATTGTTGTATTTGTGAAGAAAAACTTTAAGTATTTATCAAGATTTGGTAAAATGAAATTTTATACAGATTCAATTTATAATGGATGCATTATTAGAACATATTGCATTAATTAATTTCAAGCCAAATAAAAACATTTTCATTGAAAATTATTAATAAAATATGATATGCTTACTAAAATGATACCAACTTCAAATAAAATGTAATTGCTTCAATTTACAGAGAAATTCAAAACTGTACACAGTATTTAAAATATCAAATTCTCCAATGTTCAAAATTTCATAGATCCGTTTGTCTACTATTCAGTCTGTGCTTTTAGCATAATCAGGAGACAATCTATCAAGTAGTCAGTTCATGCCAAAATGCAGTCATAAAAAATCTCCCAATTTCTTGCCTACAGGGCTATTGTGTACTACCTTTGAACCCACTGACTGATGGGGGACCCAAGTCTTCATTTTTGTCCAAATCTGAATTTGTTTTGCTCATGCAAATTCTCAAAAAAAAACAAAAAAAAACACGATATCAAATTCACTATTTTTAATCTAAAATCTTGATTGTGCTAGAATTCAACTTTTTAACAAGAAAAGTCTCATGCTGATGTTAAAAAAATTGCCACAAAACAGTGATGATTTATTTAAGACTAGCAGTATAGCCCGGTGTTGCTCGTGTGTAATGAAAGCTTTAAAACTAATCCATGGTCCTGTAGCTCAGATTCTTTGGACGTTGGCACAAAAGACTAAAAAGTTTCCAGTTAAAGTGAAACCGTAGACTGAAAGAAAAATGAATGGATGTATGTCAAATTTTGATATCCTGGTATCGATTTATACATATATATATATATATTATCAATTTTCTGCACTATTTTAAGAACTGCAACCTTGAAACTTTTGAATATTGTTTCTTATGTCTTTGTCTATGAGTGAATCAAATTTGATTAAAATCGAACCACTCCTTCTATAACCCAATTTTTTCAATAATCGATTTTCAATATTTATCGGGGGTACCTCGACACAAAACCTAGCTAAGAACACTCGCAGACGCTTATAGTAGAACTGTGTAACTTTTCAAGAAAATCGTTTCAGAGTCTATAGGTAACAGATACACACACACACACACACACACATACAGACAAAGTTCCATTTATAAATAAGTTTAGATGGAATGATCTATTATGACATGTCTCTAATTTGTATTTAAATACGTTGTATTTATTTTTAATTTTTCTAGTTGAATCGTTCACAAATATTGCATATGATCCATTATTGTACATGATTAGGTTACAGTAAAATTTGTATTTTATATGAATACTACCTTATGAAAATTGAAATATAGTAGAGTAGGGGGTCCCATATCATAGATTTAGGGGGGTACAAGACCCTTTTACTAGTCCTGCTATTATATTTTTGATTGCACAAAAATTTTACCTTCAGAAAAAGAAACTTATCTTAAAACCTTATTTATAAAATACCTTAACAATTCTGGAATATCATTTTTTTTTTTAAATCGTTTCACCCCAAGCAAGGCATTCCACTGCCACTATTGCGCTTGGGGCTACATAGGGGGAGGTAAATAGAAAGAGTGGTTAGATATAGGAAATGTCAGAAGGGGGTGATAGATAGTTTGGAGGATGGGAAGAATGTTTGAAAGAATGGAAGCGAGTTAGTGTGTTAGGAGGTCTCTATTGACCTTACATTTAAACTCCTGGAGATTGTAGCCGTCGGGGAAGCAGTCATGTGGAAGGGAATTCCACAGTCGGGAAGTACGAGAAAAGAAACTGTTGGAGTAGAAGTTGCGGTTGCATTTTATCGGTTTCACTGTAAAAGGGTGGGATCTAGTTGCTAATCTAGTATCTCGTTCAAATTTGAATCTAGGGGGCACCAGTGATCTAAGTTCATCAGAGCAGAAGCCGTGAAAGTATTTATAGAAGAGACACAGGGAAGCCATGTCGCGCCGGTGAGAGAGAGACTGCAGGCGGTCTGCCAAGTCAGTATCGATCACATTACAGACCCTCCGCTGTATCTTGTCTAGAAGCCCAAGGAGAATAGCAGGGGCACCTGACCAGATATGGCAACAGTATTCAATGCATGGGCAGATGGTAGATTTATAAATGTGCAGGATAGATTCAGACGGAAAAAACCTCCGGGCCCTGCACAGAGAACCAACTTTCATAGCAGCCGATTCGATATAGTCATTCCACTTGATGTCCGCTGAGAGTGTGAGACCAAAGAGGTGTAGTGTTTTACTCTCTGGGAGGCAAGCCTGGTCCATGCTAATGGGAGGTAGGTGCGGTTGTCTATGATGGTTAATTGATAGTAGCTTTGTTTTAGAAGCATTAAAATTTACGAGCCATTTTTTACCCCAGTCCACTACAGATTGGAGATCCTTTCCAAGCTCGGCTGCAAGGTTAGCTTTGTCGCCCACAGCTTCCTTCTTTTCCTTTGTTTCTTTGTAGACATGTTGAATATTTTGACATGGCCAAATCGTCACTTCCTTAACTTTCCACAATATAAATAAAATTAAGTGAGAAAATAAAAATAAGAAATTACTTTCACTTAATTTGCATTTTGCTTGTTTTATTTGGTTGGAGCCGAGTTCGAATTTGTGGGGTTTCATACATTGACACCCACACACACACACATGCATGGTCACTCGGTGTCCACATGATGACTGGTTCCCGCCAAAAACGATGCTAATAAAAACGGAAAACATCACGTGGTACACTAGTTAGGATTTCGTCCCGGGACAAGAGCAAACATGTCTTCCTAACTCACACAAACACACGCGCACTAATTGTGTGTAGCAATTAGTGGCGCAAAAATTTCTTTTATTTTTCTTTTCCTACATTAACACTATGCACATTAACTTTCATTCAAACAGGACTTTACATAAAATAACTTCCTACACATAAATCCACAATTTTTCCAACCTTCGTCAGTAGAAATCCACCGACTGCTACATTCGCATGTAAGTCTCTCTCTCTCTACTCAACACACACACAGACACAGAACTTTGTCTTCTGTCTGACTTTCTTCATCAAGGATTTGAACTTTGAACTCTTTACGATAATCTTAACAATTGTTACAAACCTTTCTTTCAGCTAGAGTAAAAACTTCATACATCTTATTTTGTTTCTACGAACAGACGAAGGGGAATGACTCTTTCCTTTTCACTTTCTTATGCATGCTCTCTCAACCCCATGTAACCTTTGTCAATACATTGTTTTTCTGGTTACTTTTGCCTTTTTGTTCTTTCTTAAATCCTGCTTTAAATCATGACCCCATGTTACGTCGAGTCGACTCGTTAAACATAAATTAGTAAGTGGACACTTCGTCAACTACAAATTCCAGTTGCAATCCATTGTATTCACTTACGCGCAAATACCCTTGGGAAAGGTATTAATCCGTCTCTTCCTTCCAGTTATGGGTTAAATAGCAGGACAGATTGGGTTCTATAGCCTTGGTCGGCAACCAGTCTACTGCAGAAAGCAATGGCAACCTACTGTGGGATAATCTTCTGCCCAGTCAGTCATGTCTCTTTCGAGACATGATCGCCCAAGCGTGTATCACGTATGGCACTTAACTGACTGATCTAGTAAGCTATTCCTATTTATTTTCAGTATTAACTTCACTTGGTAAGGTTAGAATACCATCACTTCCTCTGCCATATCAAAACATATACTTATTGAAAACTCAATAAATAAATGGAAACTTTATCATAAGTAATCATAAAACATTTATAACTATAATGTACTTATTAAACCATGTCTTTAAGGTATTTCTTGATAATTTTTTAAATTTTCATCTGCAAAATTTCTTATTTTTATATTTTGCCTTTTTTATCTACTTCAACCAGATTTTATACTAAAGTTAATTTTGATAGTAAATGTTTAACAAATAATTTTAATGTTCACACTTTCAAACTATCATAAACTCTAAAATTAAAACTAATTAGATTTATAACTAATTTTTGATTATAATTAAAATTAATGAAAAACCTAAAAACAATTTATATAATTGTTGAGAATACAAAATAATGTAAAATCAAATAAAGTCCTAATTAAATACTTAATAATCTTACCTGAACATTTTGAAAAGGACTAAATCATCCTTTTTTCTTTCCACTGTTGTAACTTGGTATATTTGTACTCCTTATTGAAAAATGGAAGTGCAAACTAGTTTTATAAACCATTTCCATTTATACTTTAATGCAAGAAAACCATAAATGAAAAATGGTAGACAATTTATAGGAAATGTATCTCTTTAGTAGAAGAGTTTCACTTCTTCTTCTTCTGTGTGCCCTGTCTCTTCAGGACATAGGCGATCATGGTTCTCCATGTCTCCCTATCCCTTGTGGCTCTTAGTAGGTTTGCTTCTGTTGCTCCTGGCAACCCCCGTTCCGTCATCCACCTGATCAGACCCTGCAAATATGTTATCCGCTGCCTTCTTCTGTCTCTCTTTCCTTCTATCTGACCAGTCAGTATCAGGTTCTCCTAGCTCTCCTTCCTCATTGCATGTCACAGGAACTTCAGTTGTCTCTTCCTGATGCTCAGTATTAATTTCCTTTTTGTTTCCATTCTTTCCAGCACCTCATCATTGCTTGCATGCTCAGTCCACGATATCCGTAGCATCCTTCTGTAGAACCACATTTCGGCCACTTCCAGTTTTGTCCTCATTTTTGATGATATTGTCCAGCATTCACTGCCTTATTGAAGAACTGACATCACTTAGCAGTCCAGCACTCTTTTCTTTGTTTCTATTGAGATTTTCCTGTGTGTTAGTATTTTGCTCATCTTCTGGAATGCATCCTTTGCCATGCCAATTCACCTTCGGATCTCCTTGTCACACTTTCCATCTCCTGTTAGGTTGTATCTTTTGCTGATGACCATGCACTCAGTTTTCTTAAAGTTTATTTGTGGTCCCTTTTTGTCACTCTCCACTGCTATTTTCTGTATAAGGTCTTGTAGTTTCCTTTCTGTGTCCGCAATCAGCACTGTATCGTCCGCATACCTTAAGTTGTTCAGGTTGTGGCCTCCAATAACAAATCCTAGCGTGTCATCTAGGGTCCTCAAAATATTCTCGCTGTATAGGTTGAACAGATCCAGTGAAAAGACACATCCTTGTCTTACGCCTTTTTCTATCTTTGTGTATCTACTGAGATCGTTACCTGTCCGTATGCAGGCCGTTTGCTGCCAGTAGAGATTCTTGATTATTCTTATGTCTTTCCCGAAAATGTCGAGGCTGCCAAGCATCTCCATCAATTCTTTGTGTCGTATCTTGTCGAATGCTTTCACATAGTCAATGAAGCATAGGTATAAGTCTTTCTTCATTTGTAATGCCCTTTCAGAGAGCATCCTAATCATGAATATGGTGTTCCTTGTTCCAGTGTCTTTGATGAACCCGCACTGTTCCTGCCCTATCTTTGGCCTGATTCTGCTTCTCGCTCTATTCATCAGGATTCTGACAATCAGTTTTGTAATGTGACTCATTAAGCTTTCTTCGGCAATGCTATAAATATCAACTTGCATAGGTCATCTGGTATTATTCCGCTGCTATAAATTTCATTTATTATGTCGGTAATTTTTTCTATGCTATATTCTTCTAAGGCTGTCAGCAGCTCTATCACTATGCTGTCTGGGCCAGGTGCTTTGTTTCTGTTTATTTTGGCCATTGCAGCTTCCACTTCGGATTTTAGTATTTCCGGTCCATCCATCTCCTTGTGTATTCTCGGTTGTTCTCGCAGTCACAAAAAAGATCCTTTATATATTCTTCCCATCACTGGAGTATTTCCTCTTTTTCTAATATGATTGTTCCTTCCTTGGATTTTATGCATCCTGTTGAGGAGCAGGTTTTTTGTCCTGTCAGTTCTCTTATCTCTTTATGTATCTCTGCTTTGTTGGTCCTACTCAGTCTCTCTACTTCTGCACATTTGTTGTTGAGCCATTCCTCTTTGGCTTGTCTGCATTTGTTCCTTATCTCCCTGTGAAGTTTCTTGTACTCTGCTCCATGTCTTGGCATTACTTTTTGTCTCCTTTGCATCATGTAGAGGATCTCTTCGGTCATCCACTCGTTTTTTCTTCTGCGTCTGATTTCCTTTGGGGCTATGTTGTTTGCTGAGGTCACCATCGCTTCTTTTAGTGAATCCCATTTTGAGTGCCCTTTTCCAATTTGTTCCTCATACTTCTTTCTCACGCTGTCATTGTATTCTTTCTGCAGGGTGAGATCGTCCTCTAGCGTGTCGTATTGCAGCCTTGGTGATGTGCTGGGTTTCTTCAGTCTTCGGAGTTTCACTTTTAGTTTGCAGATGACTGGGATGTGGTCACTTCCACTGTCGGCACCTGGGTATGTTTTGCATTGGACCACTGCATTCCTGAATCTCTGGTTTATAGCTATGTAGTCTATTTGGTTCTTCGTGTCACCTCCTGGGCTTTTCCATGTCCATAAATGTCATGGGTGTTCTTGAAATCAGGTGTTAGTAATAACCTGGTCATTGGCTGAGCACCATAGGAACCATTTTTCTCCTCGTTCGTTGTGCTCTTCTAGTCTGAAGTTGCCATTCGTGTCCCCTTCTCTATCTTTACCTACCTTGGCATCTAAGTCCCCCATTATAATCCTAATTTCTTGTTCACAACAAAACCAATAACAGTGTATAGCATTTCTCATGTATTACCATATGGCTTTTTACTTTTTAAATCAATGCCTTAATCATTGACCTATGCCTTGAAACTACACTGTGTGACTTAGTCATTTAGTCAGTTAAATGCTATATGTGATACAGGCTTGAGCAATCATGTTACAAAAGAGACATGACTGATTGGGCAGAAGATTTTCCCACATCAGGTTGCCATTACTTTCTGCAGTAGATTGGTTGCCAACCAAGGCTATAGAATCTAATCTGTTCTGTTATTTAACCCATAGCTGGAAGGAAGAGATAGATTAATACCTTTCCCAAGAGTATTTGTGCATAAGTGAATGCAACGAATTCAACTCAAAAGTCAAACTCAGCTCTCCAATTTCTCATTTTGGACCAATATCCACTGCACCACAACACACATTCTAGGCATAGCCTCATCTGGGTAAAAATAGACAAAAGCCCAACGCTGCCTTGTATTTTTGCCTGAGTTTAAGGGCTTGGAATTCCTTCATTAAAAACAACCTTGTATCACATCTGACCTCAGTGGGGAGGTGACTGGTAAATACTTCATGTTATGATGCACAGGACCAAATGGCTGGCAGAGAACTTCAGTTTCTTGAACATTAAAAAGTACTGCTATAGGTTCTGTACATAGTATCAATGTTGTGTTGTCATAATGTAGACTTAGATTGGCAGAATCAATATTCATAATGTAGGCAGAATTATCAGCAAATTGAAGATCAAAAAATGAAACCAAGTTTAAAGTAGTCATCATGCTTTTCCTTTTGATTCTTTTGAAAGTAAGTGAAAAATATAGAAATATTTTCAGGTTATAACAAAATAATGAAAGTTTTGAAAATAAAATCAGTTTGTGAACCAATATTGTAACCCCTTAGATTTTCACTGTTATAAAAAGAAGCATGACTTAGATACAAATAATACAGAAACCTTCTTCTTTATGTACCATGTCCTTTGAGGACATAAGCAATCATGGCTCTCCACAACTTCTTGTTCCTTTTAGCTCTTAATAAAATTAGCGTTCGAGAAAAATCAGTCATCAAAATATAAAGTTCTTTCTATATTGATAGTGTATTCTCAAAATGGTTACCAGAATAGCACCTGACCTATAGAGCAGCAATTACTGGTTGTAGGTTAGTTCTTATCAGATTGGAATAAGGTCAGTTTTATTGTGTCGTGTGTTTATGGAAAGGTTAAAGGAAGAAGCAATAGATGAACACATCTTGTTTGAAAGAAAATTCTTACCGTAAAATATAAGACTGGTCTTTGATTGAATTTCAAGTTCTCTTTGTAGCAAATAAGTAAATCTGTATTTTCTAAAATTTGTTCCTTGAAACTTGTTCTTAGTTTCAGCACAAGTTTTGTTATAAATTAATAAAGATTAATTTTTTCACTGTGTTTGTTTTAATGAAAGTATTTGCTTTTGTTTTTCCTATGTCAAACAATGGCATTTTTCAATGGATAAGAGCTAAAATAAATTCCTAGTCTCACTAAATTATAATTTAAGTGTTTCTCTCAATTGCCAATGGCTTTCACTTTCTAATTTTTTTCCTAAAATATATCTTCTTCCATTTAGAAAAACACAACTACAACAAAACAATTTGTAATGAGACTTTTCACCTGGCATCTTGGTTTTGGTGAGTTTTCCATTGCAGTAAAATAGCTTCCCTTTGCCTTTTCTACAAGCATTTTCATAATTGTTCTGCTGAGCTTTCCTCATTATTAACTTCAATTTATGAATTTAAGTACAATACTAAATTGGCTGCTATATCTCATCATTTTACTGTTGAAATTACTAGTTATAATAGTAACTTCTATGCTAATAGTTTCTTTGCACTTGAAGAACTCTATTCCAGCTTCCTGCTTTCCTGTTGACTACAATCATCAAAAATTTAATCATCACCTTCTGTCTCCTGAAGTCCTGTTCTTTTATTGTCTTCCCTGTTTTTTCACTTTCAGTAACATTTTGTATCCTATTAGTTTTTATTTCCTTGTTTAGTAATGAAATAGTTAAAAAAATGGAAATTAAAACTAAGTACAAAGTAAAAAAAAAAAGGTTTCAGCACAAACACAAAATAAGATTCAGAACAAGCTGAAGATTCAAACATGGTATCAACCTAAAGGTTTACCACAATAGTGGACAAACTACAGCCTGCAAATTGCATCTGGTCCATGGTGAGTGTGGCTCAGGAAAACATTTTAAAGAAACTTTGTTTTTGTCTGAGCAAGTATCTTGCTGCTCAAATAGGTGGGTGTGCTCAGAAAATGAGTAACCAACCAGTGTGTGTGTTTATATATATATATATCATGTTGAATACACCGCTTCTCACTCGATCACCGAAGTTAAGCAACATTGAACCTGGTCAGTACTTAGATGGGTGATCACTTGGGAATATTAGGTGCTGTAAGCGTTATTGACGGATGTGCGTTGTGGTGCAGTGGATGTCGGTTCAGAGGGGGAAATTGGTGAGCCGAGTTCCAATTCCAGTCGAACACTTTGCATTCACTTATGCACTGGTACCCTTGGGAAAGGTATTAATCCGTCTCTTCTCTCCAGTTATTGGTTAAATAACTGAGGTCTGTTGTTCATGCGATCTGTGGCAGATTTCTGCACTGATTGTTTGTTATCAGCAGTTCCAAAAAGTGTGGATGGTGCTTCACAAACCTTCACCACATTAAACAATTCTGAGTTAGATGCTCATATGTCGAAATCGACGGGAGAGTCCATAATATATATATATATATATATATATATATATATATATATATATTTACATGAGGTAAAAATATATGACAAAGGAGAAAATGTTTCTGCATGACATGTTTCATCCTTAAGGGCTTTACTGGCCTAAATTTGTTGTGTTAATGCAACTACACATGTGCATGAATGAAGGATGCTGGGAATTTTAAATTTAAAAACCTTTTCTAAATATAATCTATCTGATTTCTTTTTAGACTCTTTTTCTTTCCATCACTTTTGTTATTAGATATCCCTTACTGTGATAATAGAACATTTGCCAGGAAAGTTGAAGTGTTGTAAGACCCAGGGCACAAATTTACTGTGGATAATCTTGCAATCAAGACAGTTTCTAAACATCTTAGTGAATTGTTTTCTTCTTTGATCAGAGTAGCATTTTTATGACAAAATTGTCTTCAGTCTCATCACAGTGAGCAACAAATGCATTTAATATATTTTTTTGTAAAATGTCACTTTTGTGTTCATATAATCTTTTATTTAGATTCCTTGAGTTTACTTCTATATATCATTATCTCATTCATATATATTTTAAGACCTTAAAAGATTCTCACTGATTTTTTGTGAAAAGTAAATGTCACTGAAAGTATTGTCTATTGCTAGCCATTACCTTTTTGCATCTTTCTGACAGCATTTAAATTCTACATCAAAAGAACAACATGTCTTTTGAGGCCAACCCTGAGTCAACCAATTTTTTGGCATCTTCATAAAAATGAAAGTCCTGCTAAGCCAGGCCATGTGCCATTAATTAGAACAAGTGATAATCAGAGAGAGCAAGGTCTGGTGAATATGGTGGGTGGAGTAAGAATTTTTATTTAAGAATTTTCAAGTAGGTTTTCACTCATTTTGCAACATATGGTCTAGCATTATCATGTTGCAAAATCACTTTGTTGTGTCTCTGCTCCTATAATGGCTGTTTTTTCTTCAATGCTTGATTTAAATGCATCAATTGAAGTTGATAGCAATCTCCCAGGATGGTTTTGGTTAATTTGAGCAGCTTATAATAATCTACACCCAGCTGGTCCCACCAAATGCAGAGCAAAATCATCAAACCATAGATATTTGGCTTTGCTGCCAATGTTTTTGCATGACCCGCCTTACTCATGATCTTCTACACTTGGAGTTATCATAGTGTATTCACTATAGTGATATGATGCAAAAAACTTTCCTTTTCTGCCATTGAAGCAGCTGCTCACATATGACAAGACACCATTCAACATCTCTTGGCTTCAACTCATATGACACCCAGTGTCCTTGTTTTTGAATCATTCCTAACAATTTCAAACATTTCAAAACTGTTGTGTGATTAACTCCTGATGATTCTGCAAGTTCAGCTTGCACTTGATAAGAGTCTTTATGAAGTAATGCCTCCAATTCTTTGTCTTCAAATTTTTTTGGTTCACCTGAGCATTCTTTATCTTCAACATCAAAATCATTATTTTTGAAGCATCTAAACCAATTTTTGCAGGTTGTTTCCAACAGAGTATGATCACCATAAGTCTCAACAAGAATTCTGTATGCTTCTGCTGCAGATTTCTTTTGAATAAAGTAGTGCATTAAAAGTTGTTTACAAAGTTGTTTACACTTCTGCAAAATGACATGCACTGAATTTCAAGCTTGCCTATAGTACTTCCTTATAGATGCATTATCATCTGAAGCTACACGCACACAGTTCTGGAAACATCATCTTTTGGAAAACAGAGAGAACTTATTCAAGGTTCTATTATATATATATATATATATATATATATATAAATTAAAATAAATTTTCAAAATTCAAAAAACATTTCAACATGAAATCCCTAAGAGAGATCTCACGCCTCCTCAGCAACAGTCCGTCTATATTCAAAATGAGAATAAAAATAAAATTAAAAAGAGAAATAAAAAATTAAAAAATTAAAAATGAAAAAGATAAAAAAATATAAAAATATAAAAAAAATAAATAATGGTTAAGATTTGAGAAATATATGTCACAATAAAAAATCTATCTAAAAGTAAAAACCAAAAATAGACTGATTTTCAAAAGAATTTTTATTGTGATGTATATTTCTCAAATCTTAACCCTTATTTATTTTTTTTTTATTTTTTTTATTTCTTTATCTTTTTTTTTCTCTTTAATTTTCAAGAGAGTCATGTACAAATTAGCTAAAGCAGTACCAAGAGGTAACCTTATGACTATGCCATCAGTTTGATTGTAAATGTTACCATCATTTCATTGACTTGCCATAGGTGATACCTGCTTGGGCAATCATGTTTCTTTCAAGACATGACTGACTAGGCAGAAGATTTTCCTGCAGTAAGTTGCCATTACTTTCTGCAGTAGACTGGTTGCCAATCAAAGCTATAAACCCATTTTTTTTTTTTTTTTTTGCTATCCAACCCATAGCTGGAAAAAGAACAGACAGATTAATACCTTTCCCAAGAGTATTTGTGCATAAGTGAATGAAACAAATTTGACTCAAATTCAAACTTGGCTTTCTGATTTCTCATTCAAAGTTGATACTCATTACACCAAAATGATCATAAAAAAAGTAAATGTGTCATGCAAGACAGAAGTTTACATAGAATTTTTGATTTAATATGGGAAATGGGAATATAGAATGTTTATATACATTTTGTATTATTATCTCAATAGTTTCTTTGACAAAAATATTAGTAAATTGACATTTACCATCTAATATAAAAAAAGTGCACATGATTATTAATTTTATATATGTGAATCCACTCACTTTAGTAATTGAGTAGACAAGCATTTTTGCTAGTGCATTTTTATGTAGCAAAATTGTGACTATTAGAGTCTACTGAAACATTAAGAAAAGAGATACTAGTGCTCACTTCATAAGTGTTGCAGAAAGGTAAGTGCTTAAATGTCTGACTCCATTATGATACTCTCCACAAATACTGTTTGCATGAGGCATGGTAAAAAAATGTTATTTCTGTCATGCTGAGAGAAACTTATGCCTCTAACCATGTTACTCATTTGCCTCATAGCTGTAAACTCATTGGGAGTGTCTACTGGACATCTGAAGGGAAATAAGGCAGACATATTTAATAACATTTAATAAATAGAAACTGGAATATCTGTCTTCTAATCTAGAAATGAAAACTGATAAGAAATTTTGATGAAGAAAAAGCAAATTATTGTGAGGGAGTTCATGATAAAGAAAGTTTGCATATTTTTAAAGTAATTTCTTTACTAGCTGAGTTGGTGTGGATTGTTAGTTCACAATAGCATGGAGTAATTTATCAGTCAGCACTCATCTGCCTTGAATTAAATTTCCTCAACTCTTGTATTGAAAATTATAGATTATAGAATCTGTACTTTAGAAAGCAAGTGTCACTGTGATTAGTTGATAAAAACTTTTTGCCTATTTTAATTTCTACTTGATTCTTCTTTGCATATTCCAGAAATCAAAAGAAAACTAAGCTTACTTAATTCTCCAGTTGGTAGCTATCAATAGAAGATATGTCCAAATAAAAAAATATATATGTAAATAATAAAACATTAATTATACTGTCAAAGTGTTGTGCACATAAAAACAAGTTTAAATTATAGTGTCTAAAACAATTATAATAAAACAATTATATTAATTATAATTATCATTAATTTACTCATTCTAAACCAATGAGAATCATCCCACATTTTCTCATCTACACACATAAACATGTGACATTCTCACTATCAAGCAAACACTTCTCATGGACAGGTCAGTAACACATGCGTCAATGAAAATTTCATTATGTTTTCCTTATTAGTCCATAATAGTGTTGTGGATTCTTGTTTAGAAAATCCCACAATTTAATAATAACACAAAACAGACATGAGAAGCAAAATGTAAGTATACTGAACAAAAGATATACAATCTGTACACAGTAGATTCAGGAATACTTGTTAGCAGGAGTCAAATATATACAAGAAGTAAGTCTGGGTAATAAGTCTATATTCTTGCTGACCAACAAGCGGTGGTTTAACTGCTCTGACAAGCACTACAACTCTAACAACAACAACAACTCTCTAACACACTACAGACACTTCCGTTCTCTGTAGGCAGGATTATAAGTACACCTTAGATGAGTCCATTGAGTGTGTTAAAAATTGAGCGCTCCCCAACAAATAGTAACATTTATCTTTTAGCATTCAGCAAAAAAATTTTGGAAGGGGTGAAATATTTATTAGCCCATAGCTGAACAATTATTTTTATAGAATTTTGATCTCTGACTTTATTTTCCTGAAAAAAAGATAATAAAAATTAAACAGACCTTGTCAGCTGGTTTAAATAAATCTGAAGCTACCAGTTATAGATTCATAAAAGTCCCAACAAGAAATGTGCTTTCCATAAATAGATAATTCAAGCCATGCTCAGTCAAGTTAGTCTCTTTGGAAAAAATAGTAGTGACACAAGTGGTTTCCATGATAGAAAAAAAAGAGATATAGGTTAGATTTCTGTCTTAGTGTCAATCTTTCTTTAATAGAATTACTCACTTTAGGCTTTCTTTTTAAATTTTACTCATTAATAAAATAGAAATCCGTTATAGCAACTCATGTATGCTCACTAAAAATAATGTTTATAATAATAAGGAACATATATATATATATATATATATATATATATATATATATATATATATATATCCAAAAGGAAGTGGTTTGATGGTAAAGTCCCAAAAGAGATCCTATTAATTATTAAAATTGATCCTTTTAATTATTAAAAATTATTTTCCATAATATTTAAGATTGGCAATGAAGTAAATTTCATTTGCTGAAATGGCCATACAATCTCAGAAAGTCTGAATTTTTTTATATGTAAAAAAAAAAAATATATATATATATATAATTGTGATCACTGATGTCAAGACTAAGTGTTGGCAGTCTATTTCATGCTTGACTTAAAGATTGCATTCAAGCATGAAATAGACTATCATCACTCAGTCTTGACACATTCTCTATACTGAATATTGATCACTTATAATCACACACACACACGCACACACACGTACACACACAGACATATATATATACATATAATGTATGTACCTATGGATACATACAAAAATATTGTGATATTGTAATTTTAGATATTTATAAATTATAAACATCTCCCTCAATGTATACATATATATGTGCCCATACTTATGCATATATACTTAATCACACATATATTTAATCACAGATGTACATGTATTTAAAAATATAATACATAATTTTTATTTTTATTCTTGCTTCATTAGGTCTATACAATTTAAATGGACAACTGCAGTTTTATTGCGGATGTTAAGTGACATGATTTGACTAGACCATTAGTATTGCATTATACCCCGCCACAAGGTTTAGACCATTGAAATGAGTACCATGAGATTAACAGTGTAAATTCTTACAATTCAAACTCTATACTAATAATTTATTTGGATAGAGTAATGAGTAATATATGCAATGAGAGAGAATTCCAATAGGTAGAATGTTACTGAAACATTTCATGCTCAAGCCACTACAACTATTAACCATTTGAACTTATTAGCTTTGCTATTTGAATCAAATTTATCAACTAACAAATAAAAAAGATATAAACTCACACACAAATACACACACACATATATATTTAACTATTCTTATCCAACACATTTCATCCTCTGCCTTAGAAGACAAAATGCATCAGTTAAGAATAGTTTTTCCTCTTATTTTTTATTCATATATATATATATATATATATATATATCAGTGAGTACAGAACGAAGAAAGAATTTTTTTCACCGTCCAAAATATTAATTTAAAACAGTGCTTGATATATAATGTATAGAGCTGTGAATATTTATTATAAATTATGTTTTAGAACATGTACATAACTTTTTCTATAATAGAAAATATTATGTACATGTTCTAAAACATAATTTATAATAAATAATATATATATAAAGTTATCCTGAATAGCTACTTGTTTGTACTAATGCGGTTTTCCCCAGGGCTCCATCCTAGGTCCTACTCTGTTTTCAGTTTTCATTAATGACTTCCTTATGACAATAGTACTCACCTTGGTATCTATGCTGATGACACAACAATTTACTATTGACTCAGCAGTAGGGCTTATCAGTCTGACAAGATCAAAATGGCAGCCAATGTCCAAAACAACTCAAATCCATTGTTAACTGGAGCAAAAGATGGCTTGTTAATTTTAACACCTCCAAGACTAAACTACTCTCCATTAATCCTCTAAGAAACCCTACTCTGCCTTCCATCAGCATGACTGATGCTAACCTCCAGGAAAGTGATTTGTTGCACATTCTCAGGCTCATGTTCTCATGAAGTGAGAAAAATTATATTGAATCCATTGCTAGGTAAGTTGCTAAGAAAGGTCAGTTCAATGTGTCAGGCAAGACAGTTTTTCTCCCCAGAATCTATCTTACATATCTACAAGTCTACCATTCATCCATGCTTAGAATATTGCTGCTACACATAGTCTGTTGCCTCTGCTATTTATTTTGAGCACCTTGATAAGATTCAAAGAAGAATCAGAAATATTATTTATCCTGATTCAGCAGCTCAGCTTCTGTCACTTTCTTATTGCCGTAAGGTTGCTTCTTTGTGTCTTTTCTATAAATACTTTCACATTAACTGTTTGGATAAGCTCTTTGTTATGATATCTAAACTTTTTGTTTTTAAGTACAGTACTAGATGTGCGTTGTGGTGCACTGGATATTGGCTCAGAACAAGAAATTGGGGAGCTGAGTTGAATTCCAGTTGAATTCATTGCATTCACTTACGCGCAAATACCCTTGGGAAAGGTATTAATCTGTCTCTTCCTTCCAGTTATGGGTTAAATAACAGGACAGATTGGGTTCTATAGCCTTGGTTGGCAACCAGTCTACCACAGAAAGCAATGGCAACCTACTGCGGGATAATCTTCTACCCAGTCAGTCATGTCTCTTTTGAGACATGATTGCCCAAGTGTGTATAATGTATGGCACTTAACTGACTGACTAGACTGGCATCAAGATTTCATCAATTTGCTAACAGTTTCTTCTCTCCCACTTCTTAATTGTGGAACTCCCTTCTAGCTCTATGCTTTTCTAGCCAATTTTAATCTGCAAAAATTTAAGTGCACTTTTTTCACAGATGAAAAATAACTTGAGCCATGGTTATACAGAAGGATGTTGAGAATACCATGGACAGAGTGCATAAACAACTATGAAATGTTAAGAAAAATGAAAACAAAAAAAAACACTTACATTCAGAAATAGAAAACTGAAATTTCTTGGGCACATAATGAGGAAGGAGGGCTTGAAGTGTGTGTCACTTACAGGATATATCAAATGCAAAAGGGACAAAGGAAGATGGTGGGCCACATACTTGAATAGCTTGTATGACTGGATGTTGGAATGAGATGTTTAGGAGTGATAGCAAAAGAACAAATGTAACTAAATGCTATAAGAGATAGGAAGTTTTAGAGAGCCATTATCACCCATGTTTGAATAAGCACAGCACACAGCAGAAGAACAAGTCACTGACAATGAAAAATGAATAAAGTCCTGACTCATTTGAAGAGAGCATTCAATATCTCAGCCTCCATGAAATCTTTTGAGAATAATAAAAAAGATTGTCTTTGTTTTTAATGGGATTCAAAGGGGAAATCATTATGAATTGTGGTATCTGAACAAGCTGTTACTGTACAGTTCTAGAGTAAACACTTGGTTTGTTTCGAAGATTAATTGGAAAAGAATAAATAAAACAATTAAAACCGGAACAATAAAATAATCTTGAAATCTTGTTTGGATATTGGTGTTAAAATCCACCCATGATTACTGTTTCAGTTTTACTAAGTTTTAGTCTGAATTTACTGAGTAACTTGATCTGTAATCATCATAGGGAATTAAAACTTTTCTAGATTTTCTTAAATACTTTTTGTTACATGTTTTATATAAAAAGCTAAAGCTTACACTAATTTGTGAGAATCTGACCATGAAAAAATTACTGCCTTAAATACATAATTTCCACAATCTCTTTTGAAGCAGACCCCTTGACTCACAAAGGATACTGTGTCACATGTTATAAAGAGTACTATGTCACATGCCAGAAATTGTACTGATGATAAAAAAAACAACAAAGCCACAAATCTCCATACTACTTTCAGTTTGTTTGTACTATTCAAATGTTCAAAATTTTTTAATGCCAGTGTGTGTGTGTGTGTGTGTGTGTGTGCATGCCTCTGTGTGTGTGTTTCATTTAATATGGCTGACAAGGAAGATGTAACTGATTTTTTATTAAGTTTTTCAGGCATCCTAACATTTTTCTGTTTTGTAAAAGTTATGGAATATAAAAATTGTCCATAATCAAAAACACAAGAATTCTATATAAATCACAATATCAGAAACATCTCACTATTCAAGAAGCCATATATATATCAAACATTTCTGTCCTATTATCAACCTTACATGATTTAATGAGGGCTTAGAATGCACACTCCTTTTTTACAATCTGTAAAAAAAAAAAAAAAATTACAACATAACAGCCAAAACATGAAGAAAAATAACAACACCAGAGACAAAAAACACCCTTGAAAATGGTTATAGAAGTGGTCAAAAGAGCTTAGGACAATAAAAATTATGGACAATTTTATATTCCTTAACTTCTATATAACAGAAATATGTTGGGATGCTGGATAAATTTAATAAAAAATTAATTAAATTTTCCTTATCAGCTGTATTTAATGAAAGATGTTTGAAAGAAAGGTTGCTGTTCAAATATATATATATATCAATCTTTTTCTACAATATTCATTGTATCCATTATAATTTTTTCAGTGTAGAATCTTTTGTTCTTGCCTTGAATGTCTATTGGGACTTAAGCTCGCCCCAGTCTCTTGAAACTGTCTCCAGATATCTTCAATCTTTGCAAAACTAATTTAAATTCTTCTATGGATACCAAGGAATTCTCTGTTCTAGTCTATCTTTCTCTAGGCCGAAAAGATTCTAGCATACATATGCATGGCCTTGGTGTTTATATCCGGGAAAATCTTTCAATGGCAAGAGAATTGTCCCTTGAGTCCTCCAATGAATCTTTCATACGCTTTTGATTTTTGTTATTGAACTCTGTTTGCTCTTCCTTTCTTCTTTATTATTCTGAACTATTTTTAAGAATGTACTATATTAGACAAAATTTCTGATAGTATAGAAATCTCTCACTCTTTCCCTCTCTCTCTCTCTCTCTCTCTCTCTGTTGTGGACATTTTTTTGTATTTGGTGATTTTAATGCTCATTGCAATTTGTTTTAGCATTCTAATGTTACTGATACTGCCAGTGTTCAGATTTTTCAATTTTTTCTTACTCAAATAGTGTATTTCCCTACTTGTTTCTCTTATAATTCTGATCAACATGTATCCTTACTCAATTTGTTCCTTACCTCCCTTCTAGCTCTTGTTGAGAATCACAACTCTGCTCTCTTGAGTGTTTGGATCATGCTGCAGTGTTTGCTGATATTTCTTTTCAGTCATCTATAAGAGAGAAACTACCAGCATGTTGCTTAGGATTAAATTCATGACTTTCTTAAAGACATCCTTATATTAAATATTCTTAACCTTCTTATTGAGAATTGTGCCACTGAGGTTTCTTCTTGGGTTAAATCCAGCATCAATACCAGGGAAATACCAGATTTAATCCAGCATCAATCTTAGAAATTCTGCTAGGAATATTGAACCTCATATTAATGTATATAATATTATGTAGTAATGCCTAGATTGGAAGTCATGAGTTATCTCCCTCTAACCATGCAAGTTACTTGTTCACCACTGCTGTAGCCTGGTATTGAACTCACAACTCACAAACTCAAGTGAATTAACCAATGTCTATATCCACTGGGCCATGTGTTGTTCCTTAACTGAATTTTTGGGACTTTTTCAGTGTAGAATCTTTTGTTCTTGCCTTGAATGTCTATTGGGACTTAAGCTCGCCCCAGTCTCTTGAAACTGTCTCCAGATATCTTCAATCTTTGCAAAACTAATTTAAATTCTTCTATGGATACCAAGGAATTCTCTGTTCTAGTCTATCTTTCTCTAGGCCGAAAAGATTCTAGCATATATATGCATGGCCTTGGTGTTTATATCCAGGAAAATCCTTTTTTACCAGAGTTCCTATTGCAATTTTTTATGTTATTTAAGTTAATGTGTTAACATCTGCTGATAAAGCAGAATGTCTTGATTGTAAAGTCTCTTCAAGCCTTACTTTTGACTCAACTAAAGTATACTTGCCTGATTTTCTACTTAGAACTGAGTTTCTTTTGAGTGTTATGCATATAACTTCTTTGATGGTTTCTACTATCATCTCTAATCTGGATCCCTATAAAGCATGTGAACCAGATGGTAGCCCTGTAATAGACCTTAAGAAATGTGCTCCTAAAATGTCTCCTGTTCTCTCTAAACTTTTCAATAAATGCCTGTCTACCTCTTGCTTTCCTGCTTGTTTGAAATTCTCTTCTATTGTTCCAGGCTTTACAATCTCAGGAGAACCATCTGATCCTTCTAGTTAATGGCCTATTATCCTTTTACCTCTTTTTGGCACAGTACTTGAGGCCCTAATCAACTATGAATTGGTTAAGCATCTCACATCAGTCAGTAAAGTGCCATACGTGATACACACTTGGGCAATCATGTCTCGAAAGAGACATGAATGACTGGGCAGAAGATTATCCCGCAGTAGGTTGCCATTGCTTCCTGTGGTAGACTGGTTGCCGACCAAGGCTACAGAACCCAATCTGTCCTGCTATTTAACCCATAACTGGAAGGTAGAGACGGATTAATACCTTTCCCAAGGGTATTTACGCGTAAGTGAATACAATGGATTCAGCTGGAATTCAAACTTGGCTCCCCGATTTCTCGTTCCGAGCCGATATCCACTGTACCACAATGCACATCCCCATCTCACATCACAGAGCCTTTTTTCAAACAAGCAATATGGCTTTCACTTTTCTAGGTTAACTGTTGATTTATTAATGGTTATTGCTGAAAGAGTTTATTAAGCTTTAGATAAGAATGGTGAAGCTTGGGCAGTTGCTTTGGACATCTCAAAAGCATTTGATATGGTTTGGCATATAAGTCTTCTTTACAAGTTGAAAGGTTATGATAATTCTGGGGGAATTTTTGAACTGATTCAGTTCAATAGCAAAATGAATGTTGTCCTAAATGGCCACTCTTCTAGATCTTTTTGTATTAATGCAAATGTCTCCCTGGGACTCTATCATTGGACCTACTTTGTTTCTAATTTTTATCAATGACCTTCCTGATGGTATCAGTTCTCTAATTGGTATTTATGCTGATAGATCAACCATCTACTCCTGTCTCAATAGTAAATCTGATCAGTTTGATAAGCTCAAATTAGCAATTGATTTAAAAACTGACATACAATCTGCTACTAACTAGAAATGCTTGTTGATTCTAACACCTCCAGAATGAAACTTCTCTCTATTAATCCTCTGGAAGACTCCTTTCTGCATTCAAACAATATGGTTGATGCTAACCTCCACAATAATGACTTGTTGTGCCTTCTCAGGATAACATTCTCTGCTGACATGAAGCAAAAAGATTATATTCAATCACTTGCTAGGTCTGCTGCTAGGACAGTTGGTTCATGCTAGACAACCAAGGTATCTATGGTGATGAATACAAAGTTGACTCTAAGGATAATGGGAGTGGTGAACAATGAGATGTAGATGTAGAACATCAGGAATAATATCATTGTCTACACTGAGTTGTTGGTCAAGTCCTAAATCAAGAAGCGGTCATTTGCATTCTAGCAAAACTCTGTTTTCTCTCACGTGACTCATGTAACCCAAGATTGGTTGATTGAGATTTTCAGTCTTGTCAGTCTTAACATGTGGCCTACTACAGCTTCTGATTTGAATCCTTCTCAAGTACTATATCTGGTGAATTACTGAGAAGCAGACCAATAAGCAACCCCACAATACCAAGGACAAGTTGAAGGTTGCTGTCATGAATGTGATGACCAACATGAATTTTAACCAACTGATCCAGACATGCAGTTTGCTTTCAAGATTACATCAACATCATTCTTTAGGCTGAGACCAATTTTATTGAAAAAGCTTTTTCTATTTTTCTAAGTTGAACATTTTTATAATTTATTTTTGAATACATTGATATTTTTTTCTCAAAAATCTTATTAGAAATACAAAATTTTATTACAGCAGTAAGGAAGGCCAACTGTAGTCAGGACAAAAGAGTCAATGTGAACTCCATGATTTTTGCATTAGATGTATACTATGTGTTTCACCAGGGCTATACATATTTTTTAATTCACAGTTGTGATTCTCTTAGACTAGTTGTCAATCCAAACTAAAGTTCTCTGTTCTACTATTTAATCCATAGCTAGTCTGATTTTTTATTCTGTGCCACTATTTATTACACCACACACACATTCTCTTTTTGCATACTGCAGTAAAAAAATTCTAATTTGGATTTAATAAAAAAAAAAGTCAAAAATAGGAAAAAACACAACAATCGTAGTTGGTACAAAATAGAAACATACACAAAAATAGGAATGAGCTTAAATGGTTTCATGCCACACTTGTCAGAGCTTGATCGAGGTAAATAAACAAAATTACTGTGCACATCAATTAAAAAAGAATATGAAAACAGAAAGAAAATACATCTCTTTCAATAATATATTGAGACAAGTATATTTTTCCATAACCAGATCACATTAAGTTCACACAACTAACCATTCCATTTACAAAGGGATAGTTGTATGGATGTTGGTACAAAATGCTGGCTTTTACATACAAAATGAATGAACACTGATCAAACATAGTTTTGGAGCATTTTTTTTTTTTTCATGAACACAAATTGTATCCTTCATGTGAGGGAGAATTCATAGCTTGTAGTAGATTAAAACAAAGAAAGAGCAAAAGTAAATGAGAATTCTTCTTCTTTGTAGTAAACCATTGTCATGATTAGTTATTGGTGGGGCTGTTAAAGGAGTGGATCAGGCTGTCCTGCTTTCTGATAAAAAGATAGAGACAACTGACCTCAAAGATCTTTGTACCTGATTTTTGTTTGTTTGTTTGTTTCGAGGCTTAACGACCTATCAATCTTTATGGGATCATTTAATGATTTTTGGATAAGGTTATTTTATTTTTACAAGATTTTTCTTTTTCGAGTATCAAGATTCATTGGGATTTGTTTTTTTTAAGAGCAGGGTCCTCAAGTCCTATCCTTGTTATTTAACCCATAACTGGAGGTAAGGGACGGATTATTACCTTTTCCAAGGGTACCAGTGCTTAAGTGAATGCAGGGTATTCAACTGGAATTCAAACTTGGCTCACCGATTTCTCTTTCCGAGTCGATATCCACTGCACCACAACGCACATTCATCACTATACACTTACAGCACCTGGTATTCTCAAGCAATCACCCATCTAAGTACTGACCAGGCTCAATGTTGCTTAACTTCGGTGATCGAGCAAGAACTGGTGTATTCAACGTGATAGGCCATAAGCCCTTTTTACCTGAGTGAAGGTAGTTAAAATAACAGCGGTGTCAATGGAAAAATCATCCTTTCAACACTCTGTTTTTTGGCAGTCACAAAGATCCAAATTTACCTAATTATTCTTTAAACTCTTGCTACAATCTACTCACAGAACAGATCAACAAAACTCAACAGACAAAGCCTGATGGATAGAAGTTTTTTTTCATTCCTGCTCTAGTCTTCTCACAGAACAAATCAACAAAGCCCAACAAACAAATATTTCTTCTATAAAATATAACTTATTCAAAATTAACTAGTGTAACCTGTATATAAAATGCTTTTATTTATGTACCTATATTGAAGTATAATTTCACAAAAGATCAGGCTGTCCTGCTTTCTGGAAAAAGGGTACAGACAATTGACCTCAAAGGCCTTTTTACCTGGGTTTTATGTTGAAGTCAGTAAATGATTAGGAAGTATGTTCAGTGCAAGTGAGATTGTCCTTACTTTGGTACAGGGTCTTTAATCTTTTGTTTTGCATATACAAGTATCTGGTTTCAGAAGCAAAGTTTCTGACTGAGCTCTCCTTAATAATGTTGGTGTTAATGTTAATGAGGTATTGGTTTACTTATCATCTGGTTTACACTCCTCCTGGTCTTTTAAACAGGAGCAGAAGTTTGTATCTCGCTTCTTGTTTAAGACTGAGTTTTCAGTTAATTCTAAATGTCTCTGAAATTTCATTTACTATTTATTATTATTTTTGTTTTTCAATAGTAGTAGATAGGTTCATCATCCAGTTCACACTCCTACCCGGTCTTTTGAACAGGAGTAGAGGTTTGTCCTTTGCTTCCTGTTTTGATTGGGTTTCCAGTTCCTTCTAAAGTGTTTTCCTTCTATTTCATTTCTAGTAGCCTCTTGCAGCTTTGTGGCATTATCATCTTGCTTGGGATGAATTCATTAAAAAAATTCATATATAACAGAGCTAGAAAAAAATCTAGCAAGATGTTCCTTCCCCCAACACACACACACACACACACACACGCACACACACACACACACACACACCAATGTCCCAGTACATATTGAGAAGAGAACAAAACAATTCCCCACACTAGTCAAGACTGCCCAACAAATCTCACATTAACCTCAATAGTCTATGACAATCTTGGGGGTCAAACATGAAACTGTACAATCTTCATACCAATGCTGGACTAAAGACAGGCAATATCAGCAAACACTTTTCAAATGGTTTTCAACTCCTGCTCCAATGAACCCATAAAACAGATCAACCCAAGCCAACAAAAACCAACAAACAAAATTTTTTTTCTAACTCCTGCTTTAATCCACTCATAAAAATGATCAATAAATCCCACTAAAACAGAGTTTCTAAAGGACAGCTTTTCCATCGACACTCCTATTCTTTTTAACTATCTTCACTCCTCGGAAATGTTTATTATCTTAAAAAACAAGGGTTAGAATTTTAATAAAATCTAAATATATGAAAGTGAATTTAGATATTTGTTTTGTTTTTAAGAATTGACAACAAAAATAATAAATATTTATTAGATTCTTTATTTAGTCTATTTATTATATTGTTTTTTGGAATGGTTGACAAAACATCAGCTAATTGCCAATCAATTTGAACTTTATAAAATAACTAGCAGTATAGCCCAGCATTGCTCCTGTATAATGAAAGCTTTAAAGCTAATCCATGGTCCTGGAGCTCACACTCTTTGGACGTTGGCACGAAAGACTAAAAAGCAATAGTTGTTTCCAGTTAAAGCGAAATCGTAGACTGATAGAAAAATGAATGGATGTAAGTCAAATTTTGATTTCCTGGTATCGATATCAAACAAGTTTTTTTCACCATAAACTCAATTTTGGAGGCTAAATAAGTCCTCTGAGTAAATGGTATCATGGCTAAGACTAAGAACTACAATTATACCTACTTAGAGCCAAACCTGAAGCAAAAACTAAAATAAAAGGGATGAAAAAATACAGACATAAAGGCAGATAAACAGACATATACACAAACATCTTGCCTTTTATATATATATATATTATCAATTTTCTGCACTATTGTAAGAACTGCAACCTTGAAACTTCTGAATATCATTTCTTATGTCTTTGTCTATGAGTGTATCAAATTTTATTAAAATCGGACCACTCCTTCTATAACCCGATTTTTTTGATTATCGATTTTTGATATTTATCGGGGGTACCTCAACACAAAGCCTAGCTAAGAACATTCACAGATGCTTATAGTACAACTGTGTAAATTTTCAAGAAAATCGGTTCAACCATTTCAGAGTCTATAGGTAACAGACACACACACACACACAAAGTTCCATTTATAAATAAGTCTAGATAAATAATAAGAATTTCCTTATATTTTGTTCACATAATTTAATAATTTAGTAAACGTTTATAAATAAAAATTTGTTTTCATATTTGTATCTTTATAAATTAATAAACAATAAATATTCCATTAGTTTTAATTGAATTAGTTTTTAGAATGTTGTAAATATAATTTGTTCTAGTAACTAAACAACTTAATAAATAGTATTTGTCTATATTTCTGAGCTGTGGTAGTATTTACACTATTTACATTATTCGAACTATTGTCCTCATCTTTGTTGCCATTTGTACACCATTTTGGCACCTGAAGAAGGCCAAAGCGTACAACAGCCAAAACATTGTACAAATGGCAACAAAGATGAGGACAATAGTCTGAATAATGTAAATAGTGCTAATAAATAGTGTTTAATATTTTTGTTGCAAATTCTCAAAAAAAAAGAAAAAATGTATAAATTCACTTTCATCCTTTGTTTATGCTTTATTGCAAGTTTAATCATTGCTTTTTAAAACAATAAACATTGCTGAGGAGTGAAGGTAGTTAAAATAATAAGGATAGAGACAACTGACCTCAAAGATCTTTTTACCTGAGTTCATCATCATCATCATTTATCCATCACACCCAGATGGTGCATAGGGCAGCAACTTTTTGTTGCTGTTTCTATAACAAACTGTTTTTTACGGGGCAAGGTGGTTAGCCCTGCACCCAACCCTTAAACCTGGAGGACTGGTGGACCATTCTTGGTCCTTATGTTTACAGCACCTGGTATTCCCAAATGATCACCCATTTAAGTACTGACCAGGCTCGATGTTGCTTAACTTCGGTGATTGGACAGGAACTGGTATATTCAACACAATATAGCCATAGACCTGAGTTAAGGTAGTTAAAATAACAGTGATGTCAATAGAAAAATCATCCTTTCAACACTCCTTTTTTTGACAAGCACAAAGATCCAACTTTGCCTAATTATTTTTTAAAACCTTACTACAATCCACTCACAGAACAGATCAACAAAACCCAACAGAGAAAGCCTAAGGAATAGAAGATTTTTAACTCCTGCCGCAATCCACACGCAGAACAGATCAACAAAGCCCAGCAAATAAATATTTCTTCTATAGAATATCATAACTTATTCCACATTAACTAGTGCAATCTGTATATATAATGTTTTTATTTATGTACCTATATTGAAGCATAATGTCACAAATTATTTTCCATTTCCAGATTTAACAATCATTTTTTTTTCATGCAACCATTCGTTTAAGCCTTTGTTTCTGCAGCCATTTTTTCTTCCTGGCAACATTATATCAGTGATTGATTCTGAAGTCATGTTGGAAATACTGATGAACAGTGAAAAAAAACAAAAAGGACAATGCATAGCATAACATATCTGGGTTAACTAATGCATGATGTTCAATACTGAAAATTCAGCATCAATAAAACCTTAATGACTTGGTGCTTTATGGTTGGAAGCAAACGTCCTTCCACTTGTACAGTTTTGTGCAATGATATCCTTTTACTTAACCAGAAGTATCACTTCAGACTTTAAGCTAAATCTAGTAACAGGATGAAATTCCAGCTCTTGTCTGATAACCAAATAAAAGCTTAATTCTGTCTTGTCAGTAATAAAAAAAATAATAAAAAGTTCAAAAAAGCTCAATCAGGAAACCCTTCCAAAAAAGATTTTGATGTTTCACTAAATTTAGAAAATTTCTAACTTCATGTGCCATGTCCTTTCAGGACGTAGATGATCATAGACAGCTATTTGGTTTTGTCTCTTGTCGCTCTCAGTAATCTTTCTCTTGGTATCTCTTCTAAGCCCCGCTCTATCAACCATTTGCTCAGATCTAACAAGTACATCTCACACTGCTTTCCTCTGTCTCTTCTTCCATTTATCCAGCCTGTGAGTAATAAGTTCTCCGAGCTCTCCTTCCTCAGTATGTGTCCCAGGAACTTCTTTTGTCTCTTCCTGATATTTAATATCAGTTTTCTTTTCATTTGCATCCTTTCCAACACCTCACTGTTGCACACATGCTTCATCCATGGTATCAGCATCCTTCTATAAAACCCCTTTTCTGCTGCCTCAAGCCTATCTTTCATCTTTGATGAAATCATCCAGCATTCACTTTCATACAGAAGGACAGTTATCACATAGCAATCCAGCACTCTTTTCTTTGTTTCTAATGAGATTTTCCAGTCTTTCAGTATTCTGGTTAACTTCTGAAATGCGTCTTTGGATCTCTATAACACACTTACCATCCTCTGTCAAAACACTTCCCACATATTTGAATTTGTTTACTTCTTTTATTTTAGATTCTCCACCATGCAGTTGTCATATTAGTCTCCTCTTTTTGCTGATGACCATACATTCAGTTTTCTTGAGGTTTATGCTCAGTCCTTTCTTTTTACTTTCTGTTGCTAACTTCTGTAGAAGGTCCTGCATTTTCCTGTCCTTGTCTGCTATCAGCACTGTGTCATCCGCATATCTGATATTGTTGAGATGGTAGCCACCAATGTTGAATCCTCGCAAGGCTTTTATTTCTCTCATAATTACTTTGCTGTACAGGTTGAAAAGATCCAGTGAGAAAACACATCCTTGTCTTATGCCCCTTTCTATTTCTGCATACCTGCTGAGTTCACTTCCTATCCGTACACAAGTGATTTGGTGCCAATATAGATTCTTGATTATCCTAACATCTTTTCCAAAAATGTTGAGGTTGTTGAGCATCTCTATCAAATCCTTGTGTTGTACTTTGTCAAACACCTTTGCATAGTCTATAAAGCACAGATAAAGGTCCTTCTGCATTTGTATTGCTTATTCAGATAGCATTCTGAGCATGAATATTCCATACCTTGTTTTGGTATCTTTAACAAATCCACATTGTTCCTGTCCTATCTCTGGGCTGAAAACCTAATAATAATAAAAAGAAATTTCCACCATGCAGTCTATTTTGACCAAATGCAGAGGAAACATTAATTGAATTCCATATTCAGTCAGTTAAGTGCCATACGTGATACATACTTGGGCGATCATGTCTTGAAAGAGATATGACTGACTGGGCAGAAGATTATCCCGCAGTAGGTTGCCATTGCTTTCTGCGGTAGACTAGTTGCCGACCAAGGCTATAGAACCCAATCTGTCCTGCTATTTAACCCATAACTGGAAGGAAGAGACGGATTAATACCTTTCCCAAGAGTATTTGCACGTAAGTGAATGCAATGAATTCGGCTGGAATTCGAACTCGGCCCCTCGATTTCTCATTCCATATTAGCTCTTCAATAAAAATAAACTTTTCAAGGCTTATATACAACACAAATCCCAAAACCATGTAAAAAATACATAGAATTTACTTTAGACAAATGTAGATATTCAAGTATGAAAATGTAAATATTTGGGAAGTGTTTTAACAGAGCATAGGAAATCCTAAACTACTGTTGAGTCTCATATATCTCTGTGTGTAGCCATAGCCATAGCATATCTCTGCATGTAGTAATAGCCGTGACGTAGCTAACTGTGTCAAGAATGATGCAATGAATTGCTTCCTGGCCTGTCAGCTACTTACTGCTTAAATAGTAGCAGGCTAATTTCCATGAGATACTACACCCTCCCTGAACTGGAGTAGTCATACATCCTTGTTCTCCTGTCACTCCTAATTACTTTTATTTTATACTCTCCTTCTGTTCATTCTTCTTGTCATCTCTTCAACAGCAACCTCAGTCTTTCTTCATCCTCCTCCTCCTCCTCCTCATCTATTTTTTACACCTTCACTTAATTCCATATCTTGCTCAATCTCACTTCTGCAACTCTCTGTTTTTCCTTGCTCCTGTACTTCCATTCTCTGCTCTGCCTCATTATTGCACCATCCTTCCGCTTCACATTCCTGATTCCTACTTCTAAACTGGTCAGCATGCACCAAAATACACTGCCCTTTCTTTTTATTTATGGCTGTGGTTTTTATTTCTGTAACAAGAAATTCACCCCCTCCAGATTTGCCACTTTGTTTTTTTTATACCACACCTTCTCCCTCATAGCAAAAGACATTGTTATGAGAGCTCTGATCTACCTTTCCATTAGTGTTGAAAGACTCAGTTTCCTTCCTGCATGTAGGACAGACCTATAACTAAGGAGCATTTTTTATAAGAATGCCTCAATACTCTCAATAACAGGTGAAAACGTCTTCAAAGTCATTTTCATAGTTTGCACCATTTTCTCTGCTATCCCGTTAGATTGTGGATGGCATGGTGGTGTCTTATATGGAACACATCCAATCCATCTTAACCAGACACACAAACTCTCATCCCAAAACTCAGGTGCATTGTCAGTAGCTACCGTTAGAGACACTCCATTTCTCGAAAACACAGTTCTTAAAACCTGTTTTACTGTGGCTGCTCTTCTATCCTTTACTTTGATCACCTTTGGCCAACCTAAGTATACATCCACTAGTATTAAAAATGACCCCATGTCCCTGATATGCGCATGGTCTATGTGCACTCTAACCCAGGGCTGTGCTTTCTTAGGTAATGAATAAATTTATTTTCTATCTGAAACTTCTTATCTCATTACACTTTGGACACCTCCTAATATACTCTTCAACACCCTTCAAATACCCTGGCTACCACACTTGCAGTTTTAATCTTCATTATGTTGCCATTACACCACAATGCATATCATCATGCACTCCTCTCAATACATCTTTTCTTAACACTCATGGAGCTACTATTACATCTTACATTACATAGTATACCATTCTCTATAGTCAACTTATGTCTTGTCTCCTTGAATAGTCACTCTACCATTGAGCAATTACTCCATCTATTACTGTCTCCATCCAATGTATTATTCTATCCTCACCAGTTTCATGCTCCTCTTCTGTTCCATTCAGAAACTGTAATCTTGACAAGATGTCCACATGAGAAATAGTGTTTCCTTTTACATATATTATGTCAAAATCAAACGCCATGATTTTATTGCCCAATACAGCATCCTTGAAGAGGCAATCTTTGGCAATTCTTTCCTCAGGTTGGAAATAAATTCCAACAGCTTTTAGTCTGACTTCAACAAAAACATTTTACTTAACAAAAACTTCCATGCCCTTTCCATGCTCCATACAATTGCTAATGCCTCTTTCTCAAAATTTTAATATTTAATCTCTGATGACATTAACCTCCTTGACAAATACATAATTGGATGTTCCTCTTGTGATAAAATGGCAGCAATCGCTTTTTTATTTGCATCAGTGGTTACAGTTATTTCTTTTTCAGGATCAAACACTTTTATTATCAGTTTTCTCCTGATGATTGTCTTTAGTGCTTCAAAAGTACTATTTTGCCTTTGCATCCACTCAAACTCACTGCTCTTCTTGCATAACTCTGTAAATGGCTCAATTATTTCACTGTACCTTGAAATATACTTGTTGTAGAAGTTTATCAGCTCCCAAAAGGATTAATTACTTCTTATTTGTTGGAGTCACTATATTTGTAATCTTCTACATCAACCTTTCATCAGATGCTATACCTTTTGTCAATATTTGATGGCCCAAATATGACAAATTCTTACAATCAAAATTGCATTTGTCTCTTTTCACCATTAATCTTGCATTATTTAATCTTGTTAATATTTGTTCAATTTTATGCTTTAATTCTTCCTTGGTTTTTGCTTCTACCCCTAGAGAAGGAAATTACTGCAAAAGTAATTCAAACTTACCAAAAAGGTAGCTTTTAAAATTCCACTTATCCTATCGGCACAATGCTTCTATGACGGTCTTTGGGAATCCAATTCGTAAAAGTTCAAATAATCTATTACTCTTGGGGTCATCAGGAGAGAATGTGCACCGTTTCGGGGCCTTCCTCTCTACGGTTTTCATTGCACACCGGCCCCCCTCACTGATGTGAGGCCCCATTGTATTTTACCAACCGTTTCAACGAAAAGCAAAACTGATTTTAAAATAAACGGTTAAAGAGAAAAATATTTTCACGTTTTTCTCCACGTTAGCGCGAAAAAGTTAGCATATTGTTCTATTACGATATATTCCACGTCACGTCTCTCTTTTTCCAAATCCACATTGAACCATTTTCTGCTAACTCTATTAATTTCTTTATACTGCGGGCTCTGTTACGGCCTTTTATTCCTATTTCACCCAAAAATTTGTACAGGGTGCTTGACGCAAATCCTCTTGCTCCAATTTCCACGGCCTTAATGCTTACACTATAACCTTCTTTTTCCAGCTGTGATTTTAAATCGTCGTATTTACTTTCTTTAAAATCATGGCTCTGTTCCATTCGGCTTTCATAAGGAATTGTTAATTCCACTAAAATAATGTTCTTATTTGAGAACAGAACAATATCTGGTCGAAAACCCTTTTTTGAGATTATTTTTGGGTAATTGATACTCCAGCCTTTAAGGTCTGCAGAGACTTCCCAATCGTTACCAGATTTAAGAAGGTTTTGTCCAAGTGTAGCTAAGTTTTGGGGCTGTTTAGAAGAGGCATAAATTCTTCCTCCTTTTGTAACAAATTTTTGGGTTGACTTCGAAGAATCAGGCTTCATATACTTTTTTATGACTCTCACCAACTCATCCAAAACATTATTATGTCTCCATGTATATCTTCCATTGGCCAGAGCTGTCTTACAGGAACTAAGGACATGTTCTAAGGTCTGAGGTTTTTCTTTGCACAAGGGACAAGTTGGATCATTTTCTTTTTTCCATTTCCCCTATATTGTCCTGGTATATAATTATGTCACTTATTTTTCCTAATAACATTCACTTTCTGAAAAATGTAACTGGAGGTCTTAATCCCAAACAGTAGACAAGTCCATTTTAGCAAACCTATAAGGGTGTTAATTATGGTGACTTCTTTAATTTCTCATCAATCTCAGTTTGGTTGTATACAGACTACATTAAATTTTGTTAAAGTATTCCATATTTACTAGCTTGTGGCTCACAATTTCAATATTCAGTAACAGAAATGAATCTGAGTATATTTGGTGATTTACTCCTAATTTATAATCACCATATATTAAGTCTCCATCAGCTTTTTTATTTCAACAATAGGTGATGCCCAGTTACTTCCAAATTGAGTCACCTTTTCCAGAATGCATTGTTGAATCATTCTTTTTCTCCTTAGCCTAGTCCTTCTGAGCAGATGAATTTTGTGTATAGTTTGGTTGTTGTTCAGTTATTTGGCTGCTTGTTTAGATCTTGCCTGGCCACATCTTATCAATCAACCATCTTTTACTTTTGAATTTCAGGTGAACTTGTTTTTTCTAATGGTTTCATTGTATTCCAGCTTATTTAATATATATATATATATATATATATATATATATAAAGACAGAAATCTAAGCAAGAGCCAACAACCGACCACGGTTTTGCCTAATGGTCGGTTGTTGATTCTTGCTTAGATTTCTGTCTTTGTTTGCTCTACTTTGGTATTGAGCGCTTTAGTGTTAGGATTTTCGTCTTGGTTTTTTTTTACCTTTCTTATGAGTGCTTGACTTTTTGTTTATATACTTTGTTTGTTTCTTTTTTTGCTTCTTCTTTTTTTCCCTCCGAGTTTGTTCTCGGTGGGTTATACAAGACGATTCAAATTACAGCTTGATTAATACTAGTTTTACTATTGGTATAGTTGTTGCTATAGTTAAAATTATTATTATTATTATTATTATATATATATATATATGTATATATATATATTACGAAATCTTATGGAAAGTTACAAAATGATATTAGCCAACATATTTATTTAAATTCATTTGTTGTTAAATTCATTTATTTTTAATGGCTACTTATATTTGAGTGAATATGCTGTTTTTTTTAATAATTAAACAGTACATTTATACATATCTGCCAGCCTGAATATTCAAGAAATCTGTTAGGAAAATATCTATCTTCCAGCAGGATTTCAACCTGTGACTCACACATACCTAAGAGAAGCTGTCACTAGATCTGATGTCTCTTACCACTCAACCACAGAAGATTTCATGGTTAAACAAAGTTAAATTAAGCCATAAATACATAAGTTCAGGATTTCTCACAACATCCATATCTGCTCTGGATCATATGTAAACAAAATGTAAACAAAAATGTAAACATAATGTAAACAAAATAAATTTGTTCAAACAAATAAATTTGTTGGTTAATACTATTTCATAAATTTCCATCAGATTTTGTAATACTGTCTTTGTTTACATTTGTTTACATTAGGATACAAATCAAAGCAGATATGGATATTGTGAAAAATAATCAAGAAATCTTATTAGGAAAATATGCCAGCAGACACATATTTTCTTAACAAGATTTCTTGATTATTCAGGTCAGTAGATATAAATAAATCTACTATTTAATTATAAAAAACAGTATCTACTCAAATAGGAGTATCCATTAAAAATAATATTTAAACAAATAAATTGTAAATACATATATACATACATACATACATACATACATACATATATATATATATATATATATTTGAGGGAATCGATGTGTAATATGTTGCATTTTTGCAGGGAGGTGGGGCAGAGAAGGTGGGGACAAAGTCAAGGGCTGCCCTGGGCACTAGACACTTTAGCTACATCACTAGCTCACATCTGCACTGGAATTGAGATAAATCTTTTTATATCAGTCTGATGGTCCATTTTATAGCCATGCCTAAAAAAAAAGCATGTGGTGATAAGACCAGAAACCACAGAATCATTTCTTGAGATAATTTTTCTATTGATAAGATGAAACTAATTTTCTTTTATACATGAACTTGCAAATATATCCATTAAAGATTGAAAGCCAATCAATTGTGAATCAAAAAGGATAACAACAGTATTTGACTCTCAGCAAATAACAAAGAAAAAGAATTTTAATGACATCTGGTAAAAATCTAAACAAGTCTCTACTTTATTAGTTGTTAAATTTCTTTTTTTTTTTCATCTTCAATTTTTCTATGAAAAGATTATTTAATACAAATAAAATTCCTCAGCAGAGGTTAATGGCAATTCAAAAAGATCTTTTAATCAGAATATATGCGTTGTGGTGCATTGGATATTGGCTTGGAACGAGAAAGCGAGGAGCCAAGTTCGAATTCCATCTGAATTCATTGCATTCACTTACGCGCAAATACCCTTGGGAAAGGTATTAATCCATCTCTTCCTTCCAGTTATGGGTTAAATAACAGGACAGATTGGGTTCTATAGCCTTGGTCGGCAACCAGTCTACCGCAGAAAGCAATGGCAACCTACTGCGGGATAATCTTCTGCCCAGTCAGTGATGTCTCTTTCGAGACATGATCGCCTAAGTGTCTATCACGTATGGCACTTGACTGACTGACTGACTGACTGAATGCCAAATTACATTTTTAAGTAAATTACTAAACTTTCTTTTTCACTCTTATGGCAAAATCCCAAAGTTTCATTTAATTTCCCCTAAAACTTTATTATATGTCAACCAGGTGCATTTTTTACTGTCAACTGTCTTCCTTGTACATACTTATAATAAATGGTTTGATTTGGCTAGTGGTTTAGCATTTCATATCTTGCTGGGTTATTCAGTGTTAAAATCAGACCTTTTTTTAACTCAGAACTTTAAATCTTAATCAAGTCTTATAGGACAAAATCATAATGAATCATTATAATTCAGCTTATTCTTCTGTTAGTAAGTTAATAAGTAAGCACATGTGTTACACCCTGCTCCTATTGCAGATAAATAATGAACCATTTCATTTTGAGTGTGAGGAAAGTTGAAAGAGAAAGATATATCAGAGATGCTGTTTGGTTTATGGAGAAAAAAAAGCATATATAAAAAGAAAGAAAGAAAGAAAGGAAAGCTAGAGGAAAAATTTAACATCTGCTTCACTGAAATGTAAAATCTTGTCAATTTTGAATCTTTTCATTTTTATCCACTTCTTTAAATAATGACAAGCAGGACTGGTACAATGGTCATATGGGCCCCCACCAAATCTATGATATGCTCCCTCCTATGAAACCCTTCAATGTACTCCATCTCTATTTTTATAAGATAGTATTCATATAAAATACAAATTTTATTGTAACCTAATTATGTACAATAATGAATTATATGCAATATAAGTGAACAATTCAACTAGAAAAATTACAAATAAATACAATGTATCTAATTAGATAATAGATCATTTCATCTTAAATAAATCAACAATGTTTTGTGGCAATTTTTGAGCATCAACTTGAAATTTTTCCAGTTAAAAGATTGAAAACTTTATTGTAAATTCAATGTTTGATATAAAAAGTAGTAAATTTTATATGATGCTGTTTCAAGAATTAGCATTTGGACAAAAAAAAGAACACAGAATGACATCAAAATCCTCAAAAACTTTTTATCTTTTAATTTTTGCTTAGTTTGATTTATAAAGTATATAAACATAGGTAAGGTAGAAAATGCTAATGTTAATAAGATAGTGAGGGTCCTAAAAAACTGCTTCTGGAGCCCTTAATTAGGCCTTGGTCCTGGTTGCAGGGTTCTGGGGTAGTATGCACCAGCCCTGTATAATACTACTAATTCTCAAATACCAAATGTCTAATTAAGTCTTTAAATTTTGGAATATAAACACTTCCTTTACAAAGGAGAATAGGTATGTACATTAAATCTGTAGATTCTTCTGTTAAAGAACAGTGTGTCTCAGTTTCACCATACCAGGTGCTGCTGCTTTGGTTTCTATAGCAGATAATTTTTATGGGGTGAAGTTACTATCCCCACATTTAACTAGTTTTGAATTCAGAGTCATCTTCTCCTAGACTGATTAACAATCATGTTAAAGAGAGTAGTCTGTGCTAATGCTAATCTCTAGCTAGTGGGGATGGAGTGAACAGATTGAATCATACTTTTAGAAGGATATTTATGTGAAAGAGAACAGACCAGCTTCAACTGGAATTTAACCTGACATACCAATCTTATGTTTAGTGCTGATAACCACAACACTACACATATCCTTATATAGTACCTCCAAAGATTCAATAAAAATGAGCCTACATGATACAAAAATTCACAAAATTTAATACATTTATCATCAAAATATTTATGCTATTAAGAAGAAAGACCAAATGACATTTTTATTATGAAATTATATTTTTTAATTTTTTTAGACCCTTCAAAATTTTGGTTAAAAATTTTGATTTTATTGCATCAATAGGTGACCATAAATTAGTATAAGAAATATGAGCATATTTTTATGATTAAAAAACACATTGATTTGGAAATTCTTGCAAAAATCAGATAATTGTCAGATTTTAATGAAACTTTCAGGACTTATTCACAAATGAATGGAATTATTTTTAAAATATTAGCTTAGCTCTGTGCCTACTGAAGAAGCCCAAATGGGCTCAAAAAGATGGATATACTCAGAAGTGAGTATCCATGCTGAAGATGACAACTCACACCGATTTGCAATGTGACTTCAAGTTGAAACAGCTCTAAAGATGATGATGAGTAATGCTAACCATTTAGCTAATGAATGCAAAATGTTTTCTGCATGGAAACAGCTAATTTTGCTGTTACCATTGCCATTTGATCATGATTTTGCTTGTTGACATATTGATTGCATAGAATAGATTCTGACTTTGTGAACTTGTCAGACATGAAATTCAAATCCTGAATGACTGAAAACTTTATTCCCATTGATGAAGTCATCATCAGACACTGCATCACTTATTGTGCAGTAAAAAGAAAACCAACCGTAAAAGATTTTAATAATTATCTCAAAATAAGAAACAAAAAAGATCAGAGACAAAAAAATTATATTGTCTTTTTTGTAGGTTTTTATATCTAATTGAACCTCAAAATTAAACTCAAGAGAATTCACTGTGTTTGTCAGTACTAATGAAGTTGTGCATATATAAAGTGCCAAGTTTCAGTATTTTTCGTCAAGAAAAACTGCCCCAGGGAAAATACAAAGAAATAGTTCTGCTCAACTAATAACAAGCGAGCCAATTTTACTAACTAACAAACTGTATTAATTACTGTCATTGCAATCTAGGAATTCAAGATCCTATCTGTTCTTTAGCTTGCACACTGATCATATTTTAGCAGGTGAACTTTTACAAGGTGGAATTACAAATCTTATATTTACTTGCTGCTACTTTAATCATAGCTTGGAGGTAGAATAATTAATTCCACTCCAAGTTTTGAATTCAGAATGGTCCTTCTCCAAGACTGGTTGCCAACCAAAATGAGAAATCCTAGGCTGACCTCCTATTTTACCTATAACTGGAGGGAAATAAGGATTCATGCCTTTCCCAAATAATGAAGTGAATACAGTCTCAGCTAGAATTTGAATTTTGCTTACAGATTTCATTTACTATGCTGTTAATTGTTAGATCTCCCCCTCCACATACACGCACCTCTAAATGCATAATTTCTACTAATATTCAACTGCACAAATGTACTAAACAATTAAATATTGCATCATATTTGATGCAATCATACCAATAAGGCCAAATGACTTTCATGTTCATAAACTCTATTTTACAATTAGAGATTGAAAAAGAGAATTGTTATCTGAAAAATCAACTTGGAACAATTAAAAAAGAGTAAATAATGCCCAATGTAACATTAAATATATCTCATCAACATAAGCTAAAAGCAACTTGGATGGATGTAACTAAAGTTTTTGATTCTGTTGATTGAACTCAGTGGCTTTCTTTCATCTGTACCAAAGAATACAATATATATGTTACACACCACTCAATAAATCCCAAACCTGACATGTAGATGACAGCACTTATAAAATACTCAGATGATTTTTATGAAGTACTAACCTTCAAATGGCATGTGATGAAGTTTGGGCCCAATCATATTATTAGTTTACAAATTACAGTTATTTAAGTGAAGCTACTGTTGCAAATTTTCAAAACAATAGAAAAATCTGAATGTTGTGTGTTGATAATACATTGCTTTCTGATAGATCAAAATACTGTTCAAGCAAAGCAATGACTTGATAAGTATTATTCGGACTCTGCTTTGTTAGAAACAAGGGTTAACAGGTGGTATTTTGATTTTAAACACGGTCGTACAGACACAAATGAATCTGAATGCTCAGGTTGCCCGACATTGGCAGTTAGAAAACACCAAAACATCCACAAACTTGTTTTGGCCAATCATAAATTGAAGTTGCGTGAGATAGCAGAGGAGTTGAACATATCACAAGGCAGTGCATTAACCATTTTGCATGAACATTTGTCAATGAGAAAACTATGTTCAAAGTGGGTGCCACATTTGCTCACAGTCAATCAAAAACAACAACGCATTGACAATTCAGAGCATTGTTTGCAACTGTTTCAACACAACAAGAAGTTTTGCATAAAAATGTGATAATGGATGAAACATGGTCCACTATTTCATTCCAGAGTCAAATTGACAGTCAGCTGAGTGGACAGCAGCAGGTGAAATTCATCCAAAGCAATCAAAGACGCAAACATCACCAGCAAGGTTTTGACCTTTGTATTTTGGATGCTCAAGGTATTTTGTTCTTCAATTACCTTGAGAAAGAAAAGAACAATCAATAGTGAATATTATATAGCATTATTGGTGCATTTGAAAGAATAAATCACTAAAAAATGGCCACAAACAAAGAAGGAAAAGTGATCTTTCACCAAGACAACACACCATGTCACATTGATTGCAAAACTACATGAATTGCACTTCAAATTGCTTCCACACCCACCCTATTCTCTAGATATGTTTTCCAACAACTACTGGCTGTTTGCAGACCTCAAAAAATGTTCCTGGGGAAAAGATTTGACTCCAATGAAGAAGTGATATTGGAAAATGAGATATATTTTGAGGCCAAAGACAAACCATTCTACAAAAAAAGCATTGAATTGTTAGAGTAGCATTGGAATCAGTGTATCTCTATAGAAGGAGACTATGTTGATGAATAATGTCAAATTTTTCCTAAAAGTTGTTGTTTTATTAGTTAGGCTAGGGATTTATTTATTTATTTTAGTGTTACACTAACTAAAATTTAGCCCAACGCTATTTGTATACTGAACCCCATTCAACTCCTTCACTATCACTGACCCCTTGGAATTCCACACCAACCAATATGGGGTTACTCAGATCACATTTGATGACTTCGCACTGTATTATTCTATAATTTTGTTAATATCTGAACTATAAATTGGAACAATCAAATAAGTTTTGAGAAAATATTCTTAAATTTAACAGTAATTATTGCTTCCATATATGACACCAAAACAAATCCAGATTTATTATTTTGTATGGAATAAAATTAAATACTCTAAATCATCCTGGAATTCAGATTTTCCAGTCACCATCATCTGAAGAAGAAAATCTCATGTGATAGTTAGGAAGAAAGGAAAAATAGTCTGTCAGATCATAGATGTAGATACTTCAATCAACAACAGAGTAAAAAGAAACTTGAATATACAGAAAAATTCAATATTCATCAAAATACTGACAAAATCTCATCACAAATAACACATATGCATTAAGTGATGTAACTTAATTTTGTTTTCATCTATTATGCTAATGTACATCTTTGACCTGTCAACGAAAAGTGTGTTAAAAACTTTGTGGTCACAAAATCAGTGCACAAACCCCAAGCAAAAAAAAAATCAATATTCCTGTATCTGTGTGTTTGTACTATAAAGTTTTAGTTGATTAATATATGGGGGTATGTAAGAAAGATTGTATGTGTGTGTGCATGCATATATATATATATATATATATATATATATATATATATATGTGGTTGGGTTGGATTGGGTTGGTAGATTTTACTACACATCAACCTTTGTTCAGTTATTTAAAGTTGAAATCTATTTTCTATTATACTTGAGTCAATAAGTAAACATTGGTCAGGTTTATACTTGACTCTACAAGCATCCACCTGAAATGTAGTCTCTTTTGTCAGGTATGGGGAGTGTCTTATCCCTCTAAAGGGAGTACAACCAGCATATTCTAAGCCCTCATGACAGGGTGAAACATACATACATATGAATATAAGATATCACATGTAGAGTGCTGGTATTAATAAAATAGTGCTTAATGTAATATAACATAGCTATTAAGTATATATTTGATAAATATACATATTATTATATTAGTAGCATGGAGTTTTATGCACAGCACAATCTTCAAATGCTTGATTGAAACTCACCAGCACATCATTTAAATTTTAATAAAAATGCTTGGTTAATATAATGTGGTCATAGTCCATATATTATACAGGGATTAGGTTTTTTTTATTTTCAAAATATAAATTTCCTTTAAAATAGAAGGGATGTGTTATCTAAACTTATTTATAAATGGAACTTTGTGTGTGTGTGTGTGTGTGTGTGTGTGTGTGTGTGTGTGTGTGTGTGTGTGTGTGTGTGTTACCTATAGACTCCAAAACAACTGAACCAATTTTCTTGAAAATTTACACAGTTGTACTATAAGTGCCTGCGAGTGTTCTTAGCTAGGTTTTGTGTCGAGGTACCCCCGATAAATATCGAAAATTGATAATTGAAAAAATCGGGTTATAGAAAGAGTGGTCCTATTTTAATCAAATTTGATTCACTCATAGACAAAGACATAAGAAATGATATTCAGAAGTTTCAAGGTTGCAGTTCTTACAATAGTGCAGAAAATCGATAATATATATATATATATATATATAAAAGGCAAGATGTTTGTGTGTGTGTCTGTTTATCTGTCGGTATGTCCTTTATACAAATCCACAATTTTTATCCGATTCTCCCCCAACTTCACACAAATATTCTTTAGGCTGAGTCTGAGCTCCAGGACCATGGATTAGTTTTAAAGCTTTCATTACACCCGAGCAACGCCGGGCTATACTGCTAGTATTACATAAAGCATTATTTTATTAACATTATTTTACATACAAAATGAAAATCCAGTATATATGTATATATTAGGTTGTTACAAAACTAATGGCTGCCCAAAGTGTTATATTTTGAAAAACCATTTTAACATAGTATTCATGGTATGTATTAGATGAATTTTGTTATACATAATAATTAATGTGCCCTTTCATAATTTTTAACTTATTTTCAGACAGAAATATTCTTGAAACATAGAAGCCTTAATTATGAACATAACAAAACATGATCTTCATTTACTTTTCATGCATGAGTTCAAACTTGGGCACAGTGCCTCCCAAATTTCTGCCAGTATCAAGAGAGCTTGGTGAGATGGGTCCACAAGTGGTTAGACTGTATAAAGGTGGTTCCAGAAATTCCGTACTGGTGACTGTTGGACTTTTTGCATCCATTATATACTGTGCTGAACACCCATGAGCCAACCCATTTTATAGTTCACCAATAGAAGGCTTAACCAATCAGGAAGCTCAAAATATTCAATGTGACGTGTATAAAAGGTGGCCATATTTTTCCAAGTATTGGAGATCAAATCCAATTCAGAAGAGTGTTGGATAATCTTTGATGTTGTTTCATTGAACAGATTACGTGCTGCAAGGATGCTCTATATCCATAACCTATGATGGACATGCATGGTCAACCAATGCAAAGAGGATACACTATATCTAGGAACGTTGTCAACATTACCTTCAATCCCTTACTTTGTAACCATCATGGACTGTTGTTACTATATAAAATACATTCGGGAGATTGATTCTCTATCATAATCAATACATAAACTGATTCCTGCGCTTAATCTATTTATTTATGGCAAATTTTACCAATAGTGATGAGAGCCTTGAAGATGAAGGTAGAGGACAGTCATGCAGTTTTGACAATGAACAATTGCAAGCAGCTGTTGGGTAAATCCCATGCCAAAGTGTCAGTGAAATGTATCAGATGCTTGGTGTCAGCACTATAACAGTCTCATGCCATTTGTAGAGTACTGACAAGGAAAAAAGCTCAATAAATGAGTTCCTCATGATCTCAATGAAAATCAAAAACCTGGATGTTTTGAAGAGTGATCGATGCTCTTCTTGCGTAGCACCAATGATCCCTTTCTTGACTGAATAATCACTTGTGATAAAAAGTGGATCCATTATGATAAACATAAATGATTAGGTCAATAGATTAATCATGATGAGTCCCCCAAACATTTTCCAGGGCCAAATTCTCATCAATCAGCAAAAGATTATGATGACAGTCTGGTGGTCTGCAATTGGTGTTATCCACTACAGCTTTTTGGAATCCAATCAGAGCAATAATGCAGAGCTTTACTGTAATCAACTTGTAGAAATGCATGCATGCCTGCAAAAAACGAGACCTATTTTAATTAGTGAATTGATGTGGTCTAATTCTACTTCACAATAATGCACAGCTGCATGTTGAAAGAATGATGTTACAAAAATTCACAGACTTGGGATATGAGAGTTTACCACATCCTCCATATTTCACTGATTATCATTTTTTAAGCACTTAAGCACATTTTTATATAGTAAAACATTTAAGTTCAAACCAGAGATGGAATCAGCTTTCAAAGATTTCTTTGCATCACAGCCAATAACTTTTTATCAATGAGAAATACATAATCTCATTGATCGATGCCAAAGGTAGACAGATTCTCAAGGCTCGTTTTTGACTAATTTCAACATTGCTACAGTTAATTTTTCAAGAATAAAATTGTTTCTGAAATCGACCATTAGTTTTGTAACAGTCTAATACCTTACCTGAAGATTGTGTTTAAGCATGAAATAGACAGTTGCTATTGGGTTTCAAACTTAATATTGATATATATACAGGATTGCGCAAAAATCTGGACCCAAAGGCAATTTACTTTATAACAATTTACTGTTTACACATAACAATTGATTTACTTATGAAAATTATCTATCTAACAATTTACAGCTTACAACTGAATTGCACCTTCTTCCAAACACTATCTTGTGAGGCACATGATCTTTGCACATTTATGAGAATAGAGTTATTCCCTCTGATGGTTTCAATTTCTAATGTGATGTTATCTTTTAGTGCTTATAATGTTCTTGGTTAGATATGATACTTAAATGATCAAAATTATGTTAAAAAGAAGAAAAAATTGTATAGTAAATTGTCTATAGGTCCAAACTTTTGCACCACCCTGTATATATATATATATATATATATATATATATATATATATATATATAAAAACTTATTTATAAATGGAACTTTGTCTGTGTGTGTGTGTGTATGTGTGTGGGTCCGTTACCTATAGACTCAGAAACGGCTGAACCAATTTTCTTAAAAATTTACACAGCTGTACTATAAGCATCTGCGAGTGCTCTTAGTTAAGTTTTGTGTTGAGGTATCCTCGATAAATATCGAAAATCAATAATCGAAAAAATCGGGTTATAGAAGGTGTGGACCAATTTTAATAAAATTTGATACACTCATAGACAAAGACATAAGAAATGTTATTCAGAAGTTTCAAGGTTGCAGTTCTTACAATAGTGCAGAAAATCAATAATATATATATATAAAAGGCAAGATATTTGTGTGTGTGTCTGTTTATCTGCCTGTATGTCTGTATTTTTTCAACCCTTTTATTTTAGTTTTTGCTTCGGGTTTGGCTCTAAGTAGGTATAATTGTAGTTCTTAGTCCCAGCCATGATACCATTCACTCAGAGGACTTATTTAGCCTTCAAAATTCAGTTTATGATGAAAAAAACTTATTTGATATCGATACCAGGAAATCAAAATTTGACGTACATCCATTCATTTTTCTTTCAGTCTACGGTTTCGCTTTAACTGGAAACAACTATTGCTTTTTAGTCTTTCATGCCAATGTCCAAAGAATCTGAGCTCCAGGACCATGGATTAGATTTAAAGCTTTCATTACACACAAGCAACGCCGGGTTATACTGCTAGTATATATATATATATATATATATATATATATATATATATATATAAACTTTCTTTACTCGAGGAGCTTTATCAAGGTAAAAGTTCCTCAAGGATGAAATGTATTCATAAAGAAAAGTTGTTGTTTTTTCATTTATATTGTTTTTACAATTATATTCAATTTATATCTGAATTTTTAAGCTCACAAACACACATACACACACACACGCATGTGCATGTGTATAAATGACTGTTATGAAATATCCAATGTCAGATAGAATTTGTGAAAACTAGTTGAGTGTTTCAAATTTTTTATTCTGTTGTCAATATTTCACTCTGCAAGAGAATCTTCAAAACAACTGAAAAACAATGTAAGGAAAAAAATAATTATCATGGCAACCTTGCTGCTTAGAAACACTGTGGTTAATTTGAAAACTTCTTAATAGTTAAAAGTGTCTGTCTGAATATTTGAGATCAGAAGTTATCATTATTTACAGTAGTAAGGAAAAGTGATTATTTTTTGCAGGAATAAGGAGAAGTTATTATTTCATCAAAAGTGTGCATCTGCATTATCTGCCGAGTATGTATATTTATGCAAATTTATATCAATGAATATGGATAGGCAGGTTCATAGTCTTCTGTTATGATTATGACTATGTTATCTTTATGACTATGTTATGATCATGACTATTGCTAAGATTCTCCTCCTGCTACCTTTACTAATTCTTCTTCTTCTTATATGTGCCCTGTCTCTTCAGGACGTAGGCGGTCATGGTTCTCCACGTCTCCCTATCCCTTGTGGCTCTTAGTATGCTTGCTCCTGTTACACCTTGCAACCCCTGTTCTGTCATCCACCTGATCAGGCCCTGCAGATATGTTATCCGCTGCCTTCCTCTGTCTCTTTTTCCTTCTATCTGGCCTGTCAGTATCAGGTTCTTTAAGCTCTCCTTCCTTATTGCATGTCCCAGGAACTTCACTTGTCTCTTCCTGATGCTCAGTATTAATTTCCTTTTTGTTGTCATTCTTTCCAACACCCTTTTGGCTCTTAGTATGTTTGCTCCTGTTACACCTCACAACACCCACTCCGTCATTACAAATTCTATATGAGCATTCTAAAAGGTAAAAATAATAATTCTAAAAGATTCACAAATCAGCCATTTATAACCATTTTTTTATTCAGCCTCAATCAAGATCCTAACATCAACAAGGCTTGTAGCAATATCACATTGAAACACAGGTTTTTGTACAATCACCAAAGTTAAGCAGCATCAAGTCTCATCAGTGTGTTGATGGGTGACTGCTTGGGAATACCCAGTGCTGTAAGCTTGGATATGCTAGTGGTATCACTTCTGGCCATCATGGTGAAACACTGGTTTTTATACACTCATCAACGTTAAGCAATCTTGCGCCTGGTGAGTGCCTAGATGTGAATATCAGATGATGTAAGTGTCGTGGACCCAGTTAAGAGTCCAGCAAGAAAATAGTACAACAACAACCAAAATAAGAAATAAGGAATATATATTAACACGGCAAAATACAATATATGGAACTCTGTTAGTTTAACGAATAAATACAGGTTAGGAAATAATACTATAATTGGGACTCGTAATAGTCGTACGTTAACAGTCTTGGCTCTCTCTGCCTATTGCTCTCCGCTGATCTGCTTATGCTGATCTCTTGCAGGTCTCTCACCCTCTGAGCTCTGTCCTCCTCTTGTGAGGGGAAGTATATGTAGCTGTAGAAAGAGTTCAATCCATTGAATGGGTGATGCCACTATGACACCCACCTCCCAAGTTTTTTTCTCTATATAGGAAGTTTTAATATCTTTCTTTTATGATTTATCATCAGCAGTTTGGTGAACTCCTTTTCCTACCAGATTTTCTAGTTTCGGTACTGTTTGGGGTCTTTGTAACTCAAATGTATCAAAATTCGTGTCCATAGTTTCTTCTTCTTGCGGTGGCATTGGTTTCTTCCAATCACCTTTTTCTTATTTGATTTATGTACCTTCTGTGTGTGTATTCTGGACCTTGAATCATGTATAGCATATTTTTGATCCTATTAGTTATTGTACCAGCTTACCAGTAGGACGCATTGTTTTTAAACATTTTATAATATACTCTTTCTCCTGGTTTGAAGGTCTTCTTTAGTACAAATGACGTTGGCTGTTTTTTGTTTTGCTTCAGCAGTAATTTGTTGAATACAGATGTTATTTTTCTCACAAACATCACCTCCACCGGTGACAGTCCTGATGGTGTATTATTATTTGGAGTAATCCTATACACCTGTAGAAACTGTTGCAGTGCTTTCTCTGTTGGTGTTCCGTATGCCTTTTTTAATACTCTCTTTTTTCAACAAATCTCTCAGCTTGACCATTTGAACATGGGTGATATGGTGGAGTTTTTATGTGGTTAACTTGGAACATCTCACAGAACTTCTGGAAGTCTGTGGACATGAATTGCGTTCCGTTGTCTGTTACCAGACAATCCACTCCCCCAAATCTTGTGAACAGTTCATGTAGGCAGTTAATAATGTTTTTCTGCAGTTGGATTCTTGTAGTGAAAAACTTTCGGCCACTTGCTGTAGCCATCTACTATGATTAAATAATAAAATCTGTCTACAGGTCCTGCATAATCTACATGGATTCTCATGGTCGATCAGTTTTCAGCCAAGGTTTTTGTATTATTGGGGGTGCCCTGGTGGCTAAAGCACAACCCTTACAGTTTTCTACTATTAGCATGATGTCTTCATCCATGTTCTTCCAAAAAACATAGCTTCTCATTAAAGCTTTCATACGATTTTTTTCCCATATGTCTCATATGAAAATCCTTTAGTATTCTTTTCTGCAGTGCCTTGAGTATTACGACTCTCTCATTGTATGTTAGTGCATTGTTGCAAAGCAAAAAACTGTTGGAGAGACTTTTGTCTCTTTCTTGGATTTTTTCTCAAACTTTTAATGAAGTTGTTCCTTTCTGCTTCGTTCCTAATTCCTAGTAACATCACTGGCAGCTCTTGTACTGTGTTTTCCAGTGCTGTTCTCATTTTGTCTTCTGGTTGTAGTGCAGCTATTACCGAGTCTTCCAGTGGTTCATTATTCTTTGGGACTAATCTTGATAACCCGTCTGCATGTCCAATCTTGTTGGAAGGCAGGTATTCCAATTTGAATTCATAATTAAGTAATATGGTTCCCCATCATAATAGTCTGTTTGCTGTATATGTTGGTAAGCCTTTCTTCGAACCGAAGATTGTCAAGAATAGTTTATGATCAGTCTGCAGAGTGAAATGTCTTCCGTAAATATACCTGTGAAATCTGGTTATGGCAAATATGATCCCTAGAGCCTCTTTCTCGATTTGCAAATAGTTTTTTCTGCTGGTAATAGTGTTCTTGAAGTATGTGGGATAGATCTTTTCTTTCTGTCTGGCATTTTGTGTAATGGACAAGCACCTATGCCATACGAGCTTGCATCACTCACTATTATTAGTTCTAAATTTGGATTGTAATGTGTCAAAAACAAGTCTGACGTTAATGCTTTAATAATTTCTTTAAACGCTTCTTGGCATTATGCTTGCTGTCCAACTTCATTCTCTTTCTTTTTTGAGTAATTCATTTAATGGAGCACTCAATTTATGCATATTGACAATGAATTCTTGGTAATAATTTACCAATCCTAGGAAACTTTGAAGTTCCATGATATTTTTTCGTGCCAGTATATTCTTTATTGCTGCTGTTCTTCCCGGATCTGGCCTTCTTCCATCCTGGTTTATAATGTGCCCTAGGTATTTAATTTCTTTTAGGAAAAAGTCACATTTTTATGCTTTAATTTTGAATCCATAGCTTTGGATTTGCATAAATACTTCTTGAATGTGTTTTGCATGTTGTTCAACACTGTCACTCTTTATTAGAATATCGTCTAGATATGCTATGGTGAATTCTAATCTAGCTACCATTGTATCCATCATTTGTTGGAAAATTGCTGGTGCTAATTTAATTTCAAAAGCAAGCTTTTGAAATCTATACAAGCCTTTGTGTGTGTTGATGCATAGTAGCTTAGAGGTCTCCTCATCCACTGGTACCTGCAAATAGGCTTTGCTTAGATTAATTTTTGAGAAGTATTTGCTGCCATTTAATCTTGTAAACACTTCCTCTGAGCTGGGAAGCAGGTAGTAGTAATCTTTTATTGCCTTGTTAAAACCTGTTGAATAATTCATGCAAACACAAATTTTGTCTGATTTTTTCTTAACATAGACGGTCCGCGCAGCCCACTGGTTGAATTCTACCTTTGTTAGTATTCCTGTTTCTACAAGCCTATCCAGTTCCTTATTAATTTTTCCTGTTGATGAAAAGGGAACATTTCTTTTATTTTTAAATATTGGTTTTGCGCCATCTTTGAGTTCTATTTTTGCTGCTACCTTTTTACATCTACCCAATCCTGGTGAGAATACATCGAGGAACTTTTCTTAAAGTTTTTCTTTTAATTTCTCTGCTTCTGTAGGTTCACTTTCTACTTTCTGACAGAAAGTGTTAATAAGTAAGTCTCCCATAAGCCAAATTTTTGCATCCAATCGGTGCCAAAAAGGTTCTCAGTATTTTTTTGAATGAACATTTTGAGTTTTTTGTTTTTCCATTAAATGATACATTCATGATTACCTCTCCTTCAAAGTTTATTCTTTTTCCTGTTACTGATCTTGCAATTTTGTTTGTATGTAGCATAGTGGGCTTATTCAGTTTTCTCCATGTTTGTAAACTAATGATAGTCAAATCAAAGCCTGAATCAAGCTGTAATTTGATTCTTTAGTTTAAAATTTCTACTACTATGTATTTTCTTCTGTTTATTCCGTCCTCATGTTCCATTCTGGCAGCTCTTACCCTGCTTCTGTTTCCTTTAGTTCTAGTTCTGCAATGCAAACTTTTGTGTCCTATTCTATTACATGCTGAACAGGTTTTGTAATGATACATGCAGTCTTTGTACCAGTGAAGAGCTCCACATCTATAGCATGGACTAGAAGGAGGTTTCTTTTTGAATTCATAATTGCTTTGATTTTTTGTTTGGGGAGGGTAAAAATGTGTATTTCTGTTTTGACTTTTCTTTGAGGAGGATGAAAAATATGCCTTTCAGTTAACTTTGAGTACATGTTCTATGCTTGATTCTTCTATGTCCCTTGAGTCTTTTTTTGACACTTAAACACCTCTGACAATCTTCTGCTAGTTTCTGCAACATTAGTTTTGGCTCGTTTTGCAGTTTTGTCAGAATTCTGTTTAGAGTTTTTGTTGAGACTATTCCTTGCTCAAAAATTAATCACTCGAAATTGTCTGATGAGAGCTCTGATAGTTTAAAATCATCGCAGTGTTTATTTACAATTGCTGCGAATGTGGTATAGTCTTCGTCGTCTTTCTTAGTTAGGTTGAAGCAGTTTCACCTTTTATGGAAAAGTGAGGTCTTCGGGCTGAATAGTTCTGTTAAACACTTCACTGCTTCCTCGAAAGTTAATTCATTCATCTTTTTGAACAGTATATAGTCAATGAACTTTATATGTTCGGACGTCCTTAGTTTTCTTAATAACAACCTCAATTTCTTTGTGTCTGATCATGTCTCACAGTCAATTTTATAAAAGTCCTCATATCTCCTAAAGTAGTTTTTGAAAGTTTTATTCTCGTCAGGAGAGTATTTGAAATTTTCAATTGAGTTCCATATTGTGTTCTGAGAAAATGTAGACTATTTTACGCTGTTCTGTCCTTTGTTGTTTATCACTTTTAGTATTAATTCTTGTAATTCCATGTTTCTGGTTTCATTTTTTTTGCTGCATTTCTATTTGTTTCTTTTCCAATCTTTGTTGGAATTCGAACTGTTTTTTTAACAGTTCAACAATTGCTGCTTGGAAATCCTTTTTTTTTTCTTATTTCTGTGAGGAGAGGAAAAGAAAAACTTTTTTTTTCCTTTATGTAGTTGTGCAGGGAGATATTTCCTTTAACCTTGTTGCCACTTCATATGATGACTGCAATTCAAAAACGTGAATTCTTTGAGTTTCCTTGCTGCTCTTTGTCGTTGCAACTGTTGTAGAAAAAAAAATTCTGTTATCTCCGTGTGATTTTTTGAATATTTCATTGTCACTTGTCGTGGGACAATGTTTTTCTTATTTTTTGTAACTCCACCTGGATTTTTTGAGTCTTCATGGCCCCTTGTCATGTGGGACACTGTATTTCCTTTTTTATATCTCTGTATGTATTTGTTCACTACTTGTCGTTAGCGACTCATGTGGAAAACGTATTTTTATTTTTTATCCTCTCCACGTGAATTTGTTCGATTCTTCATCGCCACTTGTTGTGGACCTGGTTAAGAGTCTAGCAAGAAAATAATACAACAACAACCCAAATAGGAAATAACGAGTATATATTAACACAGCAAAATACAATACGTAGAAGTCTGTTAGTAGATCGAATATGGGTTAGGAAATAATACTATAATTGGGACTCACAATAGTCATATGGTAGCAGTCTTGGCTATCTCTGCCTATCACTCTCCGCTGATCTGCTTATGCTGATCTCCTGCAGATCTTTTACTCTCTGAGCTCTGCCCTCCTCTAGTGAGAGGAAGTATATGTAGTTGTAGGAAGAGTTCAATCCATTGAATGAGTGATGCCACCATGACAGTAAGCTAGGATGTGTGGGTGGTGTAATTAATAATGGTTCAGAATTGGAAACTGGAAAGCCAATTTCACTTATGCACAAATACCCTTGGGAAAGTTATGAATCAATCTCTGTGACCCAGCCCAGCTATGAATTAATTAGTCAGTTAAGTGCCATAAGTAATAAACCCTTGGTTGATCATGTCTCAAAAGAGACACGACTAACTGGGTAGAAAATTTTTCCACTGTAAGTTGCCATTACTTTTTGCAATAGACTGGCTATAAAAAACAGTCTGTCTTGCTATTTAATCCATAGCTGGGGGAGAAGTGAGAAATTAATACTTTTTCCGAGGGTATTTGCATGTAAGCGAATGTAACAAATTCAAGTGAAATTCAAATTCAGCTCCCTGATTTCTTGTTCTGAGCTGATATCCACTGCACCACAATTCAAATCCTTAATTAGCAGGACTTATAAACCATTATCACCAAAAAATTCTTACAATCTAAAAATATTTTGTGGATTTAAATAACCTATATGCCAGTGAGAGTTTGATTATAGTCATAAGAATTTCTGATTTCTTTATAACATCTTGTTAATTTTGTTAAATTTTTGACAGTTTGTTCACCATTTATAGTAAATAATAAATATCATCCAGTTCATGCACCTACTCTCTCTTTTGAACAGTAGTAGAGGTTTATTTCCTGCTTCCTGTTTAAGATTGGATTTCCAGTCCTTTATAAAGTCTACTTCATCTCTATACTTCTAACATCTCCACCTAAACTGTAAAATTTTCTTTACTATTGATATTTTTTCTGAATAGGAGTAGATAGGTTTGACTATTATCTGGTTGACACTCCTGCTCAGTCTTTTGAACAGGAGTAGATGTTTATTTTCTGCTTCCTGTTTAAGATTAGGTTTCCAGTTTCTTCTAAAGTCTTCTCATTCTCTTTTATTCCAAGTAGTACTTTGCACCTTAGTGGCACTATTGCCTTGCTTGGAGTGAATTGATTAATGTAAAAGAATCCTGCAAAAGGTGGATAATCTGTGAAAAACAATTCAACTAATCATAGCATCAAAAACTTCACCCTACAGCTAGTTGTGATTTCCATGATCTTTTAAACAGCTGTATAGCATACACCTTGCTAAGGATACTGTAGTATCCTATGCAAATGAGCTGAGTTGTATTTAAGGGTTAAGCCGCCGTTTGGACTCCATCATGTCACATATAATGGTGTACCATGTATCAAGTACTGAAACTGCAAGATATACCAGCCATAACAGATATAAAACTGTTTGAAAATTCAATTTTATCTTTCTCCTAGGTAGGTTGACAACCATGGCTAAAGAACCCTGTCTTGCTATTTAACCCTTATTTGGGTATGGAGAAATGGATGTATACCTTCCAAAGGGTATTTGTGCTACTAAGTCAGTATTAAGAAAGAACAATAAATTCAAAAACATTATGTACCAAAGAGTGACTACTCAGGGTTAGTGTTAGGGTTAATCTTAGCATCAAATAAATGCAGTATATTCAGCAAATATATAAACGCCAATATAGTTTGGTTACAAGAAAATGAACTTGTACCACCCAATATCTGTTACCTAACAACTGACAATATAGATATAATGTCTGGACACTGATATATCTGTTGTCAACTGCACAGAAATAGTTTGACTCAACTATCAGGTGACCAAGTTTTGCTTATATAACAATTTGATGACACTTAAAAACTAAAACTGATGTAATATGGGTACAATTATTTTAGTGGAAATTCTTTTATGCCTATTACATTTTTCTGTACTTATTTGTACGTATCATTTTCGAATGAATTCATGTGTTTATATATTTTTTTTCTCTAGGCATGTACATACTTGTGGAGGTATGGATGGCCTAAGGGCAGCACAGAAAATAGAATCCACAAATGGTATGTAAATTCTAGCTGAAAAAGTTTGTGCTTACTTTGCATGAATGATCCTGGGAAAGTCATGAAGCCATCTCTTTTTCCCCACCCTTAGTTAAAGCTAAACTTGCCATCTTTAGTTAGCATCAAGTCTAGAAGGACTACTCAAAATACAAATCCAGGAGTGGAATCTATTTCACTTCTAGCAACACTATTAACTGGTTCACTCATAAAAAACAGGAAAATTATATCCTTTTTTAGGTGAGAGAGAGATAATTTTTATTAATATTCATTAGACATATTCATTAGATATTTCTTTACCCAAAACTTTTCTCAAAAATGAAAAATATTGATTTTATTCTTTTAGAAGAGGAGTCCTCCTCCTAATATGAACAATGTCAAATAGATCCCTGTATTGTTAAAGTATTATCTGTACATAGTTTTTACTTACAAATGTCAAATTTAAAATGGCTTGCATCACTGATAATTGCATACTGTTGATGATATCACTATCTTTTTCCAATTCATGTATTTATATTATGAATAGGAACCTCTTTGAAAAGGATAAAATTCAATATTACTTTTTATTCTGGCAAATGTCATGGCTTCAGAAAGCTCTAATAAACATTAATCTACAAAAATTATCCTCCTGCAAATTTATTTTTATGAGCAGACTAATCAATTTAATTAGTGCCTTCCTAGCTATAGTAAAGATATCAAAATGTAGCTTGTGATCCTCATCCTATAAGAAGCCACTTCCTAAAATAGGATCAATGTATAAACTAAAGAATGGATCAGGTCCAGAATCCAGGACCCAGGACAGATATATTTGTTAGGCTCATTTTACATGTAGATATATTTTTGTTAGTCTATAACATATATGTATATTTTCTTGTTTTTTACATCCTATTCTTTCTATGTGTGCTGATTTTCTTTTTTATATAAGTATGCCTGTTGATATGGATGGTTTTATTAACTCATAAAAAACATTATTATCATTACACCTATATGAAAATAATTTCTCAAAAACTTATGACAATGCCATGTAAGAAAACAAAATTGTACCAAATTTTATGAAAATACAACATTAAATCTTTAAAACAAAGATAAAATTTTTAAATAAATTTTCATAAATGACATAGAGCAAATATTCCTAAATATATTTAAAGATAGCAAATATTCATAAATGGAAAAAATATAGGAATCATTTATAAGTGCAGTAAATAAAGCAAATATGCAAAAATGCAAAAATGCAGTAAATACAGAAAATATTCATAACTGCAGTAAATATAATAAATATAAATAAATTCAGTAAATATAGTAAATATTCATAATTGCAGTTATTACAATAAATATTCAGAAATTCAGAAATATAGTAAATATTTGTGAATGCAGTAAATATAGTGATATTCATAAGTGCTGTAATTATAATAAAAATTCAGAAATATAATAAATATTTGTAAATGCAGCAAATAAAGCAAATATTCCTAAATGCAGAAGAAGTAAACAATAAGTTGTGCATCAGCTTTATGAGATCTAAATTATAGGAAAAGGTCAAAGGGTAGACCGGCAAGAACTTTCATTGGTCAGCACATAGACGATACTGGAATGAAAATGGAAGAATCAGAATGGTAGTAATGTTCCTAAATGCAGCAAATATAGTGATATTCATAATTGCTGTAATTATAAAAAAAATTCAGAAATATAGTAAATATTCGTAGATGCAGTAATTATAATAAATATTCAGAAATTCAGAATTTTTTTTTTTTTAATCATATCACCCCAAGCAAGGCGATAACGCCACTGATGTGCAGGGGGATACATAAGAGTAAAAAGATTGGAAATAAGAAAGCCGGAAACCACATCCTAACCAGGAAACAAGGGATGAGCCTCTTTACCTGTTCAATAGACGTGGGTGGAGTGTGAACCGGGCGATAGTTTAGTCTATCTACTCTAATTGAAAAAAATAAAAAAAGAAGAGTGGAAAGATTGGAAAAGAGAAAACCGGAAATCACATCCTAAACAGGAAACAACGGATGAGCCTCTTCACCTATTCAATAGACATGGGTGGAGTGTGAACCGGATGATAGTTTAGTCTATCTACTCCAATTGAAAAAAATAAAAATATATAGTAAATATTTGTAAATGCAGTAAATATAGCAAATATTCATAAATACAAGAAATGAATCAAATATTCCTAAATACTGTAAATATAATAAATATAAAGAAATGCAATAAATAGAGTAAAAATTCATAAATGCAGTAAATATAGCAAATATTCATAAACACAGTAATTCAGAAATTCAGTAAATGTAGCAAATATTCTTAAATGTAGGAAATATAGTAAATATATATAAGCGCAATAATTTGACCAAATATTCATAAATATAATAAATATATCCTATATTTCATAAATGCAATAAATATAGTAAATATTTATAAATGCAATAATTTGACCAAATATTCATAAATATAATAAATATATCCTATATTTCATAAATGCAATAAATATAGTAAATATTTATAAATGCAATAATTTGACCAAATATTCATAAATATAATAAATATATCCTATATTTCATAAATGCAATAAATATAGTAAATATTTATAAATGCAATAATTTGACCAAATATTCATAAATATAATAAATATATCCTATATTTCATAAATGCAATAAATATAGTAAATATTTATAAATGCAATAATTTGACCAAATATTCATAAATATAATAAATATATCCTATATTTCATAAATGCAATAAATATAGTAAATATTTATAAATGCAATAATTTGACCAAATATTCATAAATATAATAAATATATCCTATATTTCATAAATGCAATAAATACAGTAAATATTCATAAATGAAATAGAGCAAATATTCATAAATACTGAACATATAGTAAATATTAATAAGATTATAAATCTCTCTTATCTTATCCTCATGCACACACTCCTGAACACTTCTTTCTAACCATTTTTGGCATCCATAGCTCGATCTAGTTTTTCCATTCTGGTTCCAGTATCATCTATGTGCTGACCAATGAACGTTCTTGCCGGTCTACCCTTTGACCTTTTCCTATAATTTGGATCTCATGAAGCACAACTTATTGTTTACTTCTCCAGCAATGGCAACTAAACTTCTCTTTTCTTTCACAGATTGTATCAGCAATCTTTGTTAGTTTCCCATATAGTTCTTTATAGAATATAGATAATATATTCATATCTATGTGCTATATATATCTTAATTATAAAAAATATAAAAGGGTTTGTGAATTCTTTTTGTTTTGTGTGTCTGTGCATTTCTATTCTTTTATGTTAAAATATTATGTATTGTTGGATTGGTTTTAAAAATCATGTGTTGATGAGTGTTGAAATAAAAAAATTAAGCAAGTTGAATTAATAAATGGATAGCCCAGAAAAGTTCTATATTTTCTTTTATTTATGAAAATCCAATAAAAAGGTTTTATTTTTAATACAATTACAAGTCAGTTTACTGTATTTACTTCACTCATGGTCTATTCAAGATCCTATAACTTAGGCTCAAGTTTTAATCAGCTCCACTTATACTTAAATACACTTGGGAAAAGTATAAGTTCATCAACTCCTTCCCCTAGCTATGATTTAAATAGTAAGATTTTTATCTAGAAAAATCATTGTTATTCTCAAAAATTGTTCTTGCAATATTTACTTGCTAAAATAAAAAAAGTATAATTCTTTCAATCCAAAATATCTTTCAGTTTTAAATAACCTATAAAGAGTTGATAAGTAAAAAAAAAAATCAATTAAAAACAGATAATCAGCTTAACTGAGAAAATAACTCAGTTATTTACTCAGTTGAGCATTGTTTGACCATAATAGTGAGTTACTCAGTGATGACTGAACTGTCTGGAATTAGTTTAGTAAATAAGTGTAGAAAATTATTTAAATTTCTTAGATGAAATATTATTATTACTGAATTTTTTTCACTAGTTATTTTTTTATTTACTTTTTTTTAAACATCAATGCATGGGCCAATTTATGGCTTTCAACTTTGTTCATCAGGCTATCTTGCCGTAGATACACACCTGTTGCTAGTACATGTGGCTAGTACATGACACCTGTTGCTAGTACATGTGGCTCAACATTAATGGGTTACAGGAATCATAACATGATGCAACTGACATTTACTCTACATAATTTATCATTCTTGAGCCAATCTTAAAGAATGATCTTAAATATTCAAGAGTTTTCTGTTTTGAGAACACAAATCAGGATCTGTTATTAATGTTTATGTAGATGTATGTATGAATAAACTTTCAAATTAATATATACAAACGTGCTAATTTATTTTCAAAACTCCAATTGTATTTCATGTGCTTATAAATGCAAATTTATAACATTATATGTCAGAGGTATTGCTTTAGTTAATTCATCCCAAGTTATGTAATAAATCCACTAAGATGCAAGGGGTTACTGTGAATACAAGAAACTAAGAAAACACTATTGCAAAATGAGGACAATAAAAAGGAGACAGAAGATGATAATTGATGTTACATTTAAATTTTTTAAGATGAAGCAAGTTCCATAGGTGAGAAGTGTAAGAGAAGAAACTATAAAAATAGAATTTACAGTTATATCTAGCAATTTCAACAGTAAAATGATAAGATCTGGTTGTCAATCTAGTACTATGGTTAAACTTGAAAGCTGTAGGTTCTAAAAAGAAACACTCGTTAGAACAATTGCCATGAAAATATTCATAGAAGAGGCACAGAGAAGTTATGTTATGGTGGTAAGAAAGTGATGCCAGGTCAGGATTGAGAAAATTGCTAATTCTTTTTGGAATTTTGTCAAGAATCTCTAAATACATAGCAGAAGCACCAGACCAGGGGTGGTAGCAATATTAAGTTTAAAAGTATTCAGCCTACCTTATTTCACTGTTTACGATTGAAATTAAGATTTTTAACTTTTAATGAAATTGCGATGACAAGTATTTACAGCTGTGACAAGAAAATCAATACCAAACGTAAAATAACAGTATGGATGTGTGAGTAGCATAACATTTATTGGCAAGGAAAGTGGAATCAATGAGCCAACTTCAAATTCTAATGTAGTCCATTGTATTCATTCAGGCACAAATACCTTGGAGGAAAAATTCAGAATGTGGAATTAGTAAATACCAAATACATCAAATACCAAAGGGTGTGGATTAATTATTACAAGTTTACAACACCAAAATATTAACCTGAAAACTCAAGTTATATTCTAAAATCAGATCAAAACTTTTTCATGGACACTATATCTGTCAGCTGTATACAAATATAACCTAAAATTAATGCTTAAAAATGGCTTTGAGCAAGTGAAGTCCATGGATTTTGGCAAAGACCAACCTTCTTCAAAGATTGTGAACTGGCACTAGAAAATCCCAAAGACCTGTATCAGATAAAAGAAACCACATCATTTGAGGATTTTCAACAACAGCATCAGCAGTAAATAAAATGGATAGTACTTGTAACCCAAAGTAAAAATAATGACATAATTAAAATGTTGACATTTCACTTTTCTTTAAACAGTTAGGAAGGAAGCCTTGCTGTTAGTACTGGAAAGATTAATAACACTTACTGAATTTGAGAAGCCTATTTTCCTGAAAAATTGTTTTAAGAGAAAGGTTTTATAAATTTCAATTGACAGCAATACTGGCTGTCAGTCAATGAATACTGAATAATTTTTTCAGAAAATGGCTAATATTGCCATTACCACTCTGAAGAACCACATTTCTGTTGCCTCAAGTCTCCTCTTCAACTGAAAGAAAGTTGTCCAGTATTCACTACCATACATTGTCCAAATTCAAACCTGAAAATAACTTCAGATTTATTAGTCAAATTAAGTGTTATAGGCATCTATGTGCTATTTCAAGCATCTCAGAACATTGATTAATGGGTTAGAACAAGGAGCGGTATATATTAAATTAGAAAGGTATATTTGGGTGCAGAAAGAGTTGAATAAATATTCTAAAGTTCTAAACTGGTCTAAAAGAAACCATCTGGTTTGCTTAAAATTTCTTTGGCAACTTTATCACACGTGAAACTTAATATAAATGGGATTACAAAAACCTATGCTTTGTGAATGTCATAACTTTATTAATTACTTTGGAAGTAGTTGTATTAAGATAGAGTACTGGCAAGTTTCCAAGAAAATGGATAAGGGATGAAATTAATTAACAAATGGGCTTCATTTATCAATCTGCTACCTGATTATTGGCTGCCAAGAAGTCAGATGATATGGAACCCAGTCACATGAGAAGATGATTCACGATGTCTTGACTCTATATATACATAAACTTTAGCTGTCTCTTCCGACTAAATTGTTGTGGCTTTGAGCAATGCAGATGAACAGCTGTGCATATTCTCTACGATTAACTTTGATAGCATGAAGCATTTTATACCAGCTTAACCAGTTTTGTTTCCATCAATCAATTGTCGATACAAAAATATCTTTCACTTACTGATATCACACTTCGACTCATGAGCCAGTAAATTTCTTAATCTTTTACAATCCAAGTAGACAGGTTTTTGGTGTTAATCTTAATCAGGACAGTCACATAACTGAAACAAAACACCATCAATAAAGTATCTCAGCAAAGGAAAACAAAAATCCTTTTGAAGACAAAACCGGCTGCCTTAGGATGTGCATCATGGTACCATGGATAACAGCTCAGAATGAGAAATCAGAGAGCCATATTCAAATTCCAGTTAAATTCATTGCATTCACCTATGTGCAAATACTCTTGACAAAATTATGAATCCATCTCTTCTCCCTCCAGCTATGGGTTGCATAGCAGGACAGATTAGATTCTATAGCCATGGCTGGCAACCGACTGCAGGAAAATCTTCCGCTTAGTCAGTCATGTCTCTTTTGAGTAACACATTTGGCACTTAACTGACTGAATGATGCCCCAATCCCACCTACAAATCAGAGGCATAATAAGGTGAAAGTAAGATGAGGTAGTCACTCCCAGGTGCAAATTTTCATCTAACAAGAAAAGTTCATCTATAGTTTAATCTAGCCATAAATAGCAGTTTTTTAATATATATATATATATTTGTCTATACTTCTGCGATGAGGTAGTATTTACACTATTTACATTATTCGGATTATTGTCCTCATCTTTGCTGCTATGTTTATGATATTTCAGCCGTTGTACGCTCCTGCCTTCTTCAGGTGCTAGGAATTTCAAACCAAACCTTTTATTATTACACTGGGGTAAATCATTCTCATTCTATGAGCAATGTCACTTCTAGCAGCCATGGGTTATCTCACTTTGATTTAACTCTTCTAAGTTATTTGTTCGCCACAGCTGTAGCCTGATACTGAACTCACAATTCTTTCAGTCAAGTCACTGAAACTAACCAACGTCTATATCCACTGGGCCATGTGTCCTAGAGATAACTCATGGCGACCATGAGTAGCATTACACATGAAATGAGACTGATATACCCCAGTGATTGTAATAAAGGATTTGGTTCAAAATTCCTAGCACCTGAAGAAAGCCAGAACATACAAAAGCCAAAATGTCATAAATATGGCAATAAAGATGAGGATGATAGTCCAAATAATGTAAATTATGTAAATAATGAATATATATATATATATAAATTTATGTATTGTTACGAACCTGTTTGGGTCAGCAACACATAAAAAATACAATTTTAGTTGGAATAATGCTGAAGGAAGTGAGTTAAACTATAACGCAAGATAATTTTATACAGAAAGGAAATTTATTAACACACAAAATATTCAGTAAAAATACAGGAATAAGGTGACAGAACTATAATATACTGGACACTAGGAACGGATTCAACTTCGTACTAGTTTCACACAATATTCACTGGAAAATAGGAGGTGAGTCTAATGAGGAAGATATTTGGAGGAAGTTTAGGCGGAATGGATAAAGGTCATTCAACTCGGCTAGAGATTATATATATATATATATATATATAACTATACACAGCTAGGGTTTGGTCAGAGTGATTAACAAAACAATCTTTACCTTTCACAGCAGCACATGGTGTATTCACTGGATGTTGAGGAAGGTCTTTGTGTTAGGGTTTTTCGGCTGGTAGCTTGATGGAAAATTCTTTCGGCATCTTGAACGAATAGCAGAGAGAGGTCTACACCTGGCCTGTAGCCCAACAACTCTGGGCTTTTCTACTATTTCTTCCCTTTTATATAGAAACAGTGGCTTATATTCATTGGCCCTCTCTTTCTCTGGTCTTTTCCTTCTTTTCACTGTAACCATAGTTACCAGGCTATTTAATCTCTTTTCGGGAAGGGTAGAACCTGACCTAGTGACCTAATTCATACTACTCTCCTTTCTGGAGTGGCAGAACCTTGACCAAATGACCAGTTACTACTACTGTTACTAAGGTGACTATTTTAGTCATGACCCAAGGCTTTGGGGGTGAAAAACGCTTCTAACTTCCTCGTTACAGTATATTTACAAGATTGTCTTGAAAAATGAAAACCAATGGGCTGAAGATAGCATACAGCAGTTCTTGGTCTCATTTGATTAAACTCTACATCAGAGAGAGATTTGCTTTCAGTTTTCTGTTTACCAAAATGTGAGAGTTACAGCTACATCATGTTGAAACACCAGTTCCTTTAAGATTACCAAAGTTATGTAACATTGAGCCTGGTCAGTACCTAGATAGGTGACCATTTTGGGAATACCAGGTGCTATAAGCTTGGATGTGTGGGTGGTGTAATGGAAAATGGACTAGTATTGTTAATCAGAAAGCTGAGTTCGTTATATTCATTACATGCAAATGTTGATCCATCTCTTTTCCCTCCAATTATGGGTTAATTAGTAAGACTTGTATCGCTAAAACTACTGTTATCTCCAAAAAGCATTCTTACTGTTAAAATAGGATCTTGATCAATAAGCTAAGTGACAGCACTTCACCAAGCAATAGAATAGAGATATTTAGCTGCCTCCCCATTTGAAACCAAAGGCCTTTTTAATGTGGGTAATCCGAGCCATATAGCTTGGATAAAAATTAAATCTCTACTTTTCCTCAAATGAGAATCTACCTTTTGGTGGAATCTTGTCTGAGTTACTCTCTACTCAAAGGTAGAGAGCTGACAATATCAGAAAGTGTCTGAGTGATATTAGTCACTAGACAGCAATATAATCCAAACAATAGAATTTAGCTGCTTACCCACTTGAGACAAAATGTAGCACAAGGTCTTTTTAATGCAAGTAATCCGAGCCATATAGCTCAGGCAAAAACTAAATGTCTACTTTTCCTCAGACAAGACTCTACCCTTTGGCAGAGTCTTGTCTGGGTTACTTTCTACTCAAAGGTATAAAATTCGACAATGTCAGGAAAGCATCTGAGCGTCGTTAACTGCTAAACAGCAATATAACACCAAACAATAGAATATACTCTTAAGGAGAAATTTCAATAAACTTAAATAATGACTAAAGGTTAAATCCACTTTGGCAGGAAAGGAGATAAGCTACTGCCACTTCTTAGAACACACCCATTAAACTGAGGAGCAGAAGTCTAGCATCTTCAGAAATTTGTTAGCCAAAGATGGTGAGTTAATCCTAGGTAGGACCACAAAAATCAGTATAGTTAATACTTACAATCTAAAAATATTTTCTGGCTTTAAATAACCTGCAAGGTTTATAAGATGTATAAAAAACATAAACCTAAGTAAATCTACAAGATCTTTTTTCTGTTTTGTTGCATAAACCATTGATATTACTACAAACAAATGGCTTTCCAAGTGAGTTCCAAAATTCTAAACTAGAGATATTTTTTTTTAAAATCATATCACCCCAAGCAAGGCGGTAACACCACTGAAGCGCAGGGGGCTACGTAGGAATGAAAAGATTGGAAAACACTACAATATACTCCCGCTCCAGTAAGAAACCTGTCGTGGCGGACAGACATAATCTCGCTGCTGACCTTGAGCGGGATCTACACTCTGTGGTGAACTGGGGCAAGAAGTGGCTTGTCAACTTCAATTCCTCTAAGACCAAGCTGTTGTCTGTCAACCATTACAGGCAACCTCTTCTGCCTCCCATAAGCATGGACCAGATGATTCTCCCGGAGAGTAATACACTACGCCTCCTCGGACTTACCCTGTCCTCAGACCTCAAATGGAAGCACTATATTGAATCCATAGCAAAATCTACTGCTAAGAAGATTGGGTCACTATGTCGATCCAGGATGTTTTTTCCACCTGAATCCATCCTGCATATATACAAGTCAACCATCCGTCCGTGCATGGAGTACTGCTGCCATTTATGGTCAGGTGCCCCTGCCGTTCTCCTCAGTGTTCTTGACAAGCTCCAAAGGAGAGTCTGTAATGTGATAGGTACTGATCTGGCGACTCGTCTGCAGCCACTTTCCCATCGTCGAAATGTGGCCTCCCTCTGTCTCTTCTATAAATACTTTCATGGCTTCTGCTCGGATGAGCTTAAGTCACTGATGCCTCCTCAACAGGTGTTTACCCGTTCAACCAGACTGGCAACTGGGTCCCACCCATTCACAGTCAGGTTAGCCAAACGCAGACGACAATTCTACTCCTGCAGCTTCCTCTCTCGCACTTCCCGCCTGTGGAACTCACTCCCGTATTCTTGCTTTCCTGACGGCTACGACCTCCAGAAATTTAAAAGCAAAGTTAATACTCACCTACTAACCACTGGCCTCTAGCTCTCTCCCCTCCCCTGTATAGCCTTCCCTTTCTCTCCGCCCATGTACCTGTCATTGCACCTGCTTTCTCAGTTTTCTATTGTTCCTTTCTAACTAGCTTGTACTCCTCACTCTTTTCTAATTAATCTTTCTACATTTATGTAACCTCCTGCACATCAGTGGCGTTTCTGCCTTGCTCGGGGTGAAATGATTTAAAAAAAAAAAAAAAAAAAAAAAAAGAGAAAGCTGGAGACCACATCCTAAACAGGGAACAAGGGATAAGCCTCTGCACCTGTTCAATAGACATGGGTGGAGTGTGAACCAGGCGATAGTTTAGTTTAGTCTATCTACTCCAATTGAAAAAAAAAAAGAAAAGAGTGAAAAAATTAGAAAAGAGAAAGCTGGAAACCACATCCTAAACAAGGAACAAGGGATGAGCCTCTTAACCTGTTCAATAGATGTGGGTGGAGTGTGAACCAGGCAATAGTTTAGTCTATCTACTCCAATTAAAGTTTAGTCTATCTACTCCAATATAGTATTGAAGTACTCTAGCCATTACACTGAAAAAGAACATAATTGGATGACATGAGTTACAAAATAAATATGCAAATTATGTAAGTATTCTTAGTACATCTGTTTAATTCAATTAATTCCAGTTTTACAATTATCATATTGGGATTTTATTATTAGCCCGGGTAAAATGATAATTGATTTTTTTTTTAAATTTTAATTCAAAGATTGATAAAGTCATAGAAAATTTCAGAGTTAATTGGAGGCACCAGAGCTGTATTTGCTTCCATGTGCTGAGAACCCTTGCTATGCAACTTCTACCAATTGTATTGCAAGCTTCTAATTTGCCTCACTTCACATCTGAAACCAATCAAAAGCTGCAATTTTGCATTACAGTTTTACTTTCTTGAACTCATATCCATTGAGCCAACTGCATTTTGCAACTGCTGAATAAAATCTATTTTCTTTTGTCAAGATGAACATCTTGTCTGCTTGCAGCACTTCTCCTCCTCCTCCTCTCAATACTTAAATAGGTTACCCTGGAACCAAATGATTCATTGAGAGTTCTACTACCCACAGCATGATCAATAAGAATGCTGCTTCTAAAATCCACAGCACAATGATCAACAAGATGATGTTTAAAAGAGTCTGCAACCAAGTTAGGCAACCATAACAAGCAGCCTCCGTAAACCAGTCATCTCCTCACTACAATAGCCAGCATTGGCCAGTGATAAGAGAAGTGCAAAGAGTTGAGAAAGGGTTTACACAAGACAGCACAAGAAATCACATCGTATAGCCTGCAGCTAACTACTTTATCTCTATAGCAACAAGAGCAACATGTACCATTTATATCTTTGTACATACACACATGCACAAATGAACACACACACACACACACACACACACACACACACACACACACACATACACATTGCTTAAAATTTGCTATATTTATAAGGGAAGAGTGCTCAATATGTAAGATGGAGCATTTATAGATATAGACAGTCTAGACATAGAAATCAACATTGTATGGTGAGAGTTTAATGCATAAATGTGATCTTCAGACCAAATGAGTATTAAACAGTTATCCACCTGAACTACTTTGCAAAATAAGTATACTGATGTGTGGCCAGTGAAATATTTCTTTTGAGAAGTAGGTAGGATCAGTAACATTTCAGCAAACTTTGTATATATATGTATGTTTGTGTGCATGTGTGTGCGTGTATGCGTGTGTGTATTTTTTACTAATGTTTACCCAATACATGGCCCAAGAGCTACTCAAGATAGAGGGCTAATGAGTGGAGTTATATCAGTATAGGAAATGACAAGTGTTAGAAGTATAGAGCTGAAGTAGACTTTAGAAGAAATCAGGAACCCAATCATAAACAGTAAAGAGATAAACCTCTAATCATGTTTAAAAGAATGGGGGGAAGTATGAACTGGATGCTAGGTGAACTTATATATATATATATATGTATAGTGTATCAAGGCAGCAGATAATTTTCTAAACGTATACTGTTAAATATAAGAGACAATGAATGTCTATTATATTTAATCATGAGCCGTTCTAGACATTGTATTTTGGCTTTAATTTCAGTTGAAAATAAAGACAAAAATTCTCCAACATTTGGATAATTTTTTATTAAGTTAGTTCTAAGCTTTCAGCTCACATGAGCCATCTTCAGAGATAAATGTAATATATAATATATGAAAGATAATATATATATATATTAGATATATGGAAAGGGATTGATTTTTTTTTTATTAATCTGACAAATTGGGATAATTTTTTATTAAGTTAGTTCTAAGCTTTCAGCTCACATAAGCCATCTTCAGAGATAAATGTAATATATATATATATATTAGATATATGGAAAAAGATTGATTTTTTTTGTTGTTAATCTGACAAATTTTTATTACCTTAATATTATTTTCAGTGGATACTTGTATATGAGTAGATGCAGTATATTTATTTATTTTTGTCTCCGAACATGAAAATTAGAGAAATCTTATTAGACAAAATGCATTCTCTGGCAGGATGCGAACCTGCAGACCTCTAGGGTAAACCATCATCAGATCTGACATGCTTTGGCCTCTTGGCTACAGAGTAGCTAAACAAAGCTGAATAGTGCCTTTAGACACAGATTTTTCTCTGACTCTTAAAATAGACATATCTGCTCAGTTTCATATCCTAACATAAACAAAGCAATTTGTAAAGAAATGGGTGTTTTTTATATTTATTAATCTGACAGATTTTTATTATTTAAATGTTATCTTTAGTGGATACTTATATTTTGAGTAGACACTCTATTTATATGCTCAAAAATGTTTAGTGGATACTCATATTTGAGTATTTACTAAAAATAATCTCAGGTTATATATATATATATATATATATATATATATATATATATATGTATGTGTTATGTCTTGAAGGCTGTCACAATGCATTGAATGAAATAAAGGATGGTCAAGAGGTGTTTGTATGACCTATTTATTAAATCTATTAAATGATATTTCGAGACTATAATCTCATCATCAGAATGGCAGAGAAATCTTCAGACTGTTCGCGTTTCGTCGTTGTCCATCATTCAACACATTGTGACAGCCTTCAAGACATAACACATACAACTATTTTACACAATGCTTCAAGCAAATTACAGAAACTTTATTATATATATATATATATATATATTTTCATTTGGAAATCAGCCAATTACACTACCTTTTGGTCTCTTCAGGAATTTTATATTAACTGATCAACCAATACTTTTTCGAATAACAAGAATTTTCAGAACACATAACTGGAAATTTAAAATAAGGGAGGACTTGGCAAGAATTGGAAACATTTTCATCTGGGTTTGTACGATCCTAAAATATATTTTCTGAGATGTTTACATCTGGACATTACTTGAAACCTTTCATTTAACAATATTTCTCATTTAGGAAATAATACTATGGCTAACTTCTCTTCTTGGCACATTCTGTAGACATCACCACTGTTGCAAGGTCTGACCTTTTTCATATGCTCCAAGTTACATTAAAGTCTTTGCCATTTTTTTCTTTTATTTTCTACATATGGTTTGGATGTGCGTTGTGGCGCAGTGGATATCGGCTCAGAACGAGAAATTTGGGAGCCGAGTTCAAATTCCAGTTGAATTCCTTGCTTTCACTTACGCACAAATACCCTTGGGAAAGGTATTAATCCATCTCTTCCCTCCAGTTATGGGTTAAATAACAGGACAGATTGGGTTCTATAGCCTTGGTCGGCAACCAGTCTACTGCAGAAAGCAATGGCAACCTACTGCGGGATAATCTTCTGCCCAGTCAGTCATGTCTCTTTCAAGACATGATCGCCCAAGCGTGTTTCACATTTGGCACTTAACTGACTGGTTGGTTAGTTTGGTACAACTTTTAAGGCTTTCCAGCATGAATGTAGATTTGTGATCATACCAACATTTTTTTTTAATTACCTTCAGTACATCATACATATATTTTTCTCTTGTGCAATTCCAACTTTTTGGGGGAGTGTTTATTAATCAATTCAAAAAATATTTTCCCTACTTTGGACTTTACTTCTAAATTAAAGGTGAGTTGAACCAAATGTTTTGTTTCCTCACGTTATTCATATATCATGTAATATAGGCTTGATTTGACTTCATTTAGACTATGGTATCATTTATGGTTGAGTGCTCTAAGATGCACCAGATCAATTTATGGCTTTCCCTATGTTAATAGAGGTCGCATGTTCGAATCCTGCTGAACAACACACATTTTCGTAACAACATTCATCATAAATAATCAGGGCAGTAGGAATAAATATATAAATATACTGTTTGATTAAAAACAGAATATCCACTCAAATATGAGTATCAATTAAAAATAATGTTCAAACTAATAATTTCAAGGTCATATTCTTCAGCTTTTTTAAAATTTATTTTCTCTTCATTCTGACTTTTATTTAAAATTTTTCAGTTTTTTATTTGCATTTCAGTTTTATTTCTTACTTTTCTTAATTTTCTTTCTCTTTCAACTCATTCTCATACATATTACTTTGATGGAATTTACCCAACTCACCATATGTAATAAAGACACATCAGAAAACAGGTCATGTTGCAATATGTCAACACTCATTTCGAAATTACTCTAAGCACTAGTTAGTTGATAAAACAGATACTAGGAACCAACATTTTAGTATTTTGAAAATGTACATCATCATCATCATCATCATTTAATGTCTGTTTGCATGCTAGCATGGGTTGGACAGGGTTTTCTTGATGGCTCTTTTCAAGGCAGCCCAATTTTGTGTAAGGCCTGGCTGTAATATCAACTTCTTTAAATCATCTTTGATAAGCTGGTTCTATGTTTTACATGGTCTACCTATCATATGTAATTGAGCCATCATGAAATATTGGAGCAAGTTTTACAGCTGTATGCCCTTACTAACACCAACCTGTTTAGGAGACTGAAAAGTGTTTTTATTGAGTCAAAATCTCTAAGAAGATTACTTAATAAGATTAAAAAGTTCAGCCTACTCTTTTCTACACAAAGTAGGTGTACAGGTTTTTACTTCAGAGATTTCTTTCTCTTAGATAAGTTGCTATCTAAAGCTAATGACTCTTATCCAGCCTAAGCAGTTTAACATCATACTTAGGACATTGTTTACACTATTTGCCTACAACTGGGACCCTGACAGGTGCTACTACCCCGAGTCAGGGTAGACCTGAAAACAACAGCAATTAAGAAGTGATTTCATGCTCCTCAAAACCTCCAGTCTCCCATTCAAAGACCTTGCTGAAAGGATTAACTTTATTGTCATACCCAGGCAGGATATATATATATATATATATATATATATATGTGGATGGATGACCACTCATATCCTAGGATTCCTATCTACTAGTGTGACTAGCTAATCACTAATCATTGTTGCAGATACCTGCTCAGACACATTTGTGTTTGTTCAACACCCACAGAGTGGATTTGTGGTTTATACTGAAACTAAGCAGAGTAGACCTTAGCTTCAGTTTCTGGGAGAGAGAGCTTGTTATCTCACATGACCAATAGTCTGAAAAAGGCCAGCACACACAAACTCTCAGTCACAATGACTTGTGACTTTGTGCTTGCACAACCACTGATGGCTCCCAAAGGGTTCTGTTTATCAATTTTATCTCACAAGGCTTGGCTCAACTCATGGTATCTACTTCAAGCAATTCTCAAAGATGCCTCATGCTAAGTTTGCCTCCTGCAGGGATAAGAAGTCACCTTCTTGACAAATCAACCATGGTGAAATTCAAGCATGGCTCTCATGGTTAGAAAGCAAACATTCTTACCACTCAGACTGGTGTGTGTGTGTGTGTGTGTGTGTGTGTGTGTCCAAATGAATAAGTAATGAAGAAAATATTTGCAATGTTCAAAACATTAATTTAAAATATTGCTCAATATAAAAAATGTTCTAAAGTATAATTTATAATTAATATATATATATATATATATATATATATATATATATATATATATAATTAGTGAAGAGAAGTTTATCACTTAATTGAGCAGTGTTATGCCAACTTCAAAGTTTTGTGAAGGCATTATTGTGATATCCTCACTCATCAAGCCTTTCCTTTGTCTGCAAATGGTTAAGCAAATGAAGGAAAGCCCTGAAGAATAATCCCTTCACAAAACTTCAAAGTCAGCATAACATTGCTCAGTTAAATGACAAACATCTCTACATTAATTCTATTTGCACTCTATTTTTATCTCAATATTAATATTGATATTTTTATTTTTTTAATCATATCACCCCAAGCAAGGCAGTAATGCAACTGATGTGCAGGGGGCTACATAAGAGTAAAAACACTAGATAGAAGAGAGTGAAGAGAAGGACAAACCATTTAGAAAGGAGCAAGAGAAGGGAGGGAACACAGGTGTGATGACAGTTGCAGAGATGGAGAGAAAGGAAAGGATAGACAGGGTGGAGAGGAAAGAGCTAGGGTCAAGTGGTTATGAGCACTTTATGACAAAAAACTTGCTTGCCAAAATGTCTTTCTACTAGTAAACCACTGAAAAAACAGCAATCTTGTAACTAAGCATTATCACAACTAATTGCTATATATATGCATATATTACAAATTTACAAATTGTGTCTGCTATTCGGTGACTGTTATCATTGCATAGCAATGTTTTATATCAACACAAGATAAAATCATCTTTGATGGTGGATGTCCTTATGTTAACGTCCCTATAACCTATCTGAAGATGGCTCATGTGAGCCGAAAGCTTAGAACCAGCATAATAAAAAAATATCTAAATGTTGGACAATTTTTGTTTTTATTTTCCCCAGAAATTAAAGTCAAAATACGATGTTTAGAACGGCACATGATTAAGCATAATAGACATTCGTTGTCTGTTATATTTAACAATATATGTTTAGAAAATATATATATAGCAGGCAACATAAGTTTTTTTTAAAGATATATAAGTATATCAACAGCAGTAGAAGTGTTAATAATATTATAGAGTCAGATATGATCTTTAGATGTGTACATGAAATAAGCTATGAAGCTGAAATGTAAAAATACTTTTGATACATCCTAACGGATAAAACATTTCTTTTTGCGTGTTTGCCAAAATTTCAAAAAGACTTTCAGTTCCTATAAATTAGACAAATTTATAAAACACTATTAGTTGAAAAAATAAATGCAGATATGACATACATCACATGAGCATATGATTGTCAAAGCAGCTAAGCAACAAAGATAAAGAAGAAATTTAGAATTGGGATGCCATTTGTCTCACCCCCTTAAACCCACATTCGTTCAATAAATTTTCAAAGAATAAAGAGAAGATCAATACAGATTACTGAACATGAACTTTTAAGTTATACAAGCTATAACTTCAAGAGAACTAAAGCATTAATGTGAAATGTGAAAGTAAATTATTTTAAGTAGAAGATGCAAATGAAAGAAAAAAAGACTATGATATTTCTTGGTGTTTGAGACATTAATTTTTATTCTTTTCCAATATAAATGTTAAAACTTTAGTTGTTGTTTTGTAGGCAAAAATAATGTTGCTCATTGGTTGAAACACAACCCTTGAGATAGCATTTTAATAGAATATACTAATCCTAATTCTTATGTATTATGTAGCAGAAGGCAGTTAAATCTTTGAAGTGAACAATGTTAAAGGTTGTAATGGCAACAGTTTACATTTTTTTAGCCTTTCACCCCAAGCAAGGCAATAAATATGCAAGGGGTTACTGAGTGTAAGAGAATATGAGAAAAAAGAAACATTATTGAAGAGAGAGAACAATAAAAGAACAGGAATTAAAAAGGCAGGATCAAGGCAATGAAGCCGCTAAGACACAAGGGATTACTGAGTGTAAGAGAATATCAGAAAAAAAGAAACATTATTGAAGAGAGAGAACAATAAAAGAACAGGAATTAAAAAGGCAGGATCAAGGCAATGAAGCCGCTAAGACACAAGGGATTACTGAGTGTAAGAGAATATCAGAAAAAAAGAAACATTATTGAAGAGAGAGAACAATAAAAGAACAGGAATTAAAAAGGCAGGATCAAGGCAATGAAGCCGCTAAGACACAAGGGATTACTGAGTGTAAGAGAATATCAGAAAAAAAGAAACATTATTGAAGAGAGAGAACAATAAAAGAACAGGAATTAAAAAGGCAGGATCAAGGCAATGAAGCCGCTAAGACACAAGGGATTACTGAGTGTAAGAGAATATCAGAAAAAAAGAAACATTATTGAAGAGAGAGAACAATAAAAGAACAGGAATTAAAAAGGCAGGATCAAGGCAATGAAGCCGCTAAGACACAAGGGATTGCTGAGTGTAAGAGAATATCAGAAAAAAAGAAACATTATTGAAGAGAGAGAACAATAAAAGAACAGGAATTAAAAAGGCAGGATCAAGGCAATGAAGCCGCTAAGACACAAGGGATTACTGAGTGTAAGAGAATATCAGAAAAAAAGAAACATTATTGAAGAGAGAGAACAATAAAAGAACAGGAATTAAAAAGGCAGGATCAAGGCAATGAAGCCGCTAAGACACAAGGGATTGCTGAGTGTAAGAGAATATCAGAAAAAAAGAAACATTATTGAAGAGAGAGAACAATAAAAGAACAAGAATTAAGAAAACAGAAGATAAAGATTGACATTGCACTTAAGTTTTGAAGATCAAATTTGGCTAGTAAGCAAGATGCTGGAAGAGCATTCTACAAGTTAGAAGTGCAAGGAAAGAAACTGTTAGCATAGAACTTACAGTTACATCTAGCTATTGCAGCTGCAAAATGATGAGACCTTGTCAACAATCTAGTACTGCACTTAAGTTCATAAAGTCTAGGTACCAACAATATTCAAAGAGTTCTCAACTTAAAAATATGTAAGATAGATTCTGATGAGAAAAATTATAAATACTTTCAGCTGCTCCATGGATTTAGCTCCATTCAAAATACTGTCGATTTTAACCAACTTTCTTGAATGGTTGTTGTTCTGCAACTTTATGAATTCTTGGTGTGGATAGTAGTGAGAATTTACAAAGTAGTGGAATTCAACATTTTCAAAGAAATGAATTCTCTATATGAAGGATTTTATGCAGATATTTTATATAAATAAAATAAATTTCTCATACTTCTCTTTTGTGGAACTCACTTTTGACTTCATGTTTTCCAACCAACTTTAATCTGCAAAAATTTAAATGCAATGTCAATCACTATCTACTGTTCTCCTGATTATTCTTTTCTTTTCCCACTCATTATTAATGTTTTTGTTCCTAATTTATTCCATACCTTGTAACTTCTTGTGACTTAGTGGCTTTACTGCCTTGCATGGGGTGATACTGATTAAAAAAGCAAAAGGAAAGAATAGTACAGCTAATAAAAGCAAAATCTTCATTTAAGAGTATAAAGATAACAGAAAAAAAAGAAAGAAAGAACATGTCATTGGCTGTTAGAAAATGTGTGTGTGGGGAGGTGAGATGTACCTCATGGCTGGGTTAAAATTTAGTCTTCAGCGATCTGGGATAATAAATTATATAAACTATAGAGAGTGTTTATATCTTATCTTTTATAGTCCTGAGCAACACCACCTAGCAACATCCTGACAGAAAAGGTGCAGTAATCCCAACAATTATATGCCCAAAATTTCATTTGTTTTTGTTTTGTACAAAAATTAAAACAGTAAATTTCATTTTTTTTTGTTTGTTTTGTACAAAAATTAAAACAGTAAATTTCATTTTTTGTTTGTTTTGTACAAAAATTAAAACAGTAAATTTCATTTTTTTTTGTTTGTTTTGTACAAAAATTAAAACAGTAAAATAACTAGAGTAATTATGAATCACCAAAAAGTTTTCTTGGTAATAATTTATCTTGGTGAAGTAGTTGAAAATATTATAGTCTTATTTTGAGTGCTTGCCAAAATTTAACCAATACAAATTTGGGTGTGTCTTCAACAATAAACCATTTTCAACACCATGGAAATACAGTATATGTGAAATATTAAATAAAAACTGAAATCAAATCTTTTCAAATATGTATGCCTCCAGTAACAAAGAATATTGTTAGGAATATTTTAATAATGTTACAAACTTAACCCCAAACTAAGAAACTAAGAACCTCAACATAAGATCTCATGCACTGCTCATTTAGCTATATCCAGAGAATTGTGAGAGTAGATATCAGCAAACTCTTGTTGAGGTTTTAATTTTGTATGTGTCTTTGCTTAAACTTCCACAAATTTAGTAAAAAGTGAAGTACGAACAAGGTTATGTAAAATATAAGAATTTCTTCTTTACGTAATAGTTTTACAACAAAGATTAAAATATTGTCTTGATGTGATTGAAATATACATATAAAGAAAAATTATACAGAATATTTATTTAGAAATATTAAGGCTCTGTCATAATAATAAGTAAAAAGTTAACAAATGACATTATATAATAACTACAAATAACTGCATCCTGACTTATAATGATTTTTACTCAATAGCTTCTGGCATAACTATAAAAAAATAACTATATATATAAAAAATAACTAACTAAAGAGGCAAAATAGATCTGAATAAGAATAAAAATAGATGGTAGTAGTCAAATATTAATATCAAGGAAATAGCAAAAAACTTGATATCCTTTTAGCACGGACATGTTAAGAATAAATATATGACCCTGTAATTTGAGAACCTAACCAGAAGCTATTTATACTTTGTAAGTTAAAAAAACCCTCACTTTTGGGAAAAGATTTTTCTGTTAGTCACCCCAAAAATGATCGATTGAAGATAGAGTCATAGTAAAAATATGATTCCAAAACATGGGAAATTCTGTGTCATGAAAATTTTAAATTAATTATATTACAATGTATATATATATACTAGCAGTATAGCCTGGCGTTGCTCGGGTGTAATGAAAGCTTTAAAACTAATCCATGGTCCTGGAGCTCAAACTCTTTGGACATTGGCATGAAAGACTAAAAAGCAATAGTTGTTTCCAGTTAAAGCTAAACCATAGACTGAAAGAAAAATGAATGGATGTAAGTCAAATTTTCATTTCCTGGTATCGATATCAAATAAGTTTTTTTCATCGTAAACTGAATTTTGAAGGCTAAATAAGTCCTCTGAGTAAATGGTATCATGGCTGAAACTAAGAACTACAATTATACCTACTTATAACCAAACCCGAAGCAAAAACTAAAATAAAAGGGCTGAAAAAATACAGACATAAAGGCAGATAAACAGACACACACACACAAACATCTTGCCTTTTATATATATATATATATATATTATCGATTTTCTGCACTATTGTAAGAACTGCAACCTTGAAACTTCTGAATACCGTTTTTTATGTCTTTGTCTATGAGTGTATCAAATTATCAAATTTGATTAAAATCGGACCACTCCTTCTATAACTTGATTTTTTTGATTATCGATATTTATCGGGGGTACCTCGACACAAAACCTAGCTAAGAACATTTGCATACGCTTATAGTACAACTGTGTAAATTTTTAAAAAAATCGGTTCAGCCATTTCGGAGTCTATAGGTAATGGACACACACACATACACACAAAGTTCCATTTATAAATAATTTTAGATTTAGATTTAGATTATATATATATATATTAATGAACATACGTATTGTTCTATATCGATGGCAAAACTAGGAGTTTCATGCATGATGCAATCATCAGGTGCATATTACAAACTGACATTTTAATAGATTCAAATTTAAGTTCACTCGATGTTCATGGGAATTACTCTTATAAAGTTAAGTTACTGCTTTTTAATAACAAGAGTAAAAATTTAAATATACTAAGACTATATGTAGATAAAAAATTTAGATTAAAATTTTAAAAGTAAAATTATAAAATTCAAATTTTAAAATTAAAAAATATTAAAATGCAGGAAGATGAAATCAAAGGGGCGTAATTCATAATCAATAATAGTAATATTTGCAAAAGAAAGAAAGAAAGAAAGAATATGAGGAAGAAAGAGAGAAAGAAAGAAAAAAGAGGTAAATGTATAGAGGGATCTGTATCAATCGGGGTCTAAGAATTTAAGTCAGTATTTTTTTCTACTGGAGCATGAGGTTATTAAATTGCTTTTTTAGTTAAGTAGAAAAAGGTTATTTATATGGTTTAAGATGACAAGTTTTTCTAAAAGACATAAGTTACATCTGTCCCCTTTTCTATTGTAAGATTTGGATTTAGCTATGATATTCTAGGTAATAATTGGGTTCTTGTTATTGTTTTTTTAATAATATATGGATAAAGCAGTGCTTTTGCTATATTTACTTTTGTTTAAAGACAAAATGTTATTATTAAATCTAAGCTTCCACATGTTAGCAGTCAATCCTAAGTAAAATTTAACATCATCCAAATGAATTTGAGCTCTATAAACAATACTTTTGAACATATATTGGCCATTCCATAGACAGGTTTTATTTTTTAATTTTTTTGACAGTTGCAGTTATTTTCGAACAGTCATTATTGTTAGTAGTTAGGTAACTGATTTTATTCAGGTGGCCAAGTATTTATTTGATATCATATTATTATGTTGTGAAATATATTTTTTCTATGCAATTATAACTGTATCATTGTTTTTGTTGAAAATTATTTCTAGTTTGGGTGAATAGTAGAAATCTTTGTGAATTAAGTTTAGGAAGAATTTACCAATGTTTGTTTGGACAACGTTTGCTTGGAAAGGGTGGGTTAAACCAAATAATGTTACATTTACATGATTTCCATTTATATCTGCCTACCTTGTTTTAACAGAGTATCCTAAACTAATGTTCAGTTTACTTTTTTCATTAAATTAAATATTATATATTTAATTTTAGAATTGTCAAAAATGTTCTTATTGCTAGAGTTGGTACTTAAATGAAATTGAATAGATTAATGTAGATTGTTGATCGTTCTATGGAGGTGATTTGATTCCCTATTGATGTATTTATAGTTCTGTGAGTCCTCAGTGTATGGTTTTTTATGAATAATCAAAAGTGGTTTCACCTTGTTTTGTCAATTTCCTCTTTGAGAGAGCTATTTCTGTTTACTGAGACTATAAAAGAACACTATAAACAAATCTTGTAATCTTGCATCAGTTGAATAAAGCTTTCTTAAAGCCTACATCTGTATACTTTTGTTATTACAATTTATTCAACTGAGAATTTTCTCTATCATGGAACAATTAATGCGTCCACAGTAGTTTGACATAGAACCTGATACTACAGACTTGGAAAAGCGCTGGATGTATTGGTAACTGACGTTCAAAAACTTCTTACTAACAGTACATGCAGAAACCCCACATCAGCCATTGAACAAGCTTGAACTCTTAACTAATTATATACCCCACACAGTACACGAGATAATTCTGGACTGTCCCACTTATGAGGAAGCTGTGGACATACTACAAGCTACTTACTGGATACCAAAGAATTAAATCTTCTTACGGCATTTATTGGCTGTCCAACGCCAAATAAATGGTGAATCACTGGAACAAGAATTATGAACCCTAAGCAAAGACTGTAACTTCTGGAAAATTAATGCTGAATAAACAGAACGAGCATATTCTGGACACTTGTATCAGTGGTCTACAGAATGACCAGGTAAGTTAAAAACTTCTTGAAAATACCAACATAATTTTAAAAACAGCTTATGAGCAGGCCTATATGTTTAAGGTAGCCCAAAAACTGTTGTGTTAAGGAAGTTAGTAGGAAAGGAAGACACGAACACGAGACTTGTAACAACAAGATATATTGAAAAACAAGAATACAGAAAGAGTAAGTCTGAGTGGAAACCTCCTCTCAGCTGTGACAAATAGTCTATATATGTCTACTCCCTGGTCTACGTCTACGTATACAGAGCTTAGCCGGTATTTGTTATGAATGGAACAGTCCATTATAGAGGGATTCTACCCCAACAAAAACAGTCCATGTTCTGCTTACAGATACTGCAGTTGCTGCTCCAAATACTCACTATTCTCATTTACCCTCCTCTTCTTACATACATGATTCACTGAGTCCCTCCTCTGTGACTTGTCTTTCTAACCAGAAATTTCCAGATACTCTAAACCCTTCAGAACTGTCTACCAATGCTGCTTTCACATGTTGTAAATGCTACTTTTGTAACTTCAGTCAGCACCTTCCATCCTCTTGTCCAGCTAGAGATGCTAGATGTCGCTAGAGTTGAAGTTTTGGGCATTTTTCAAAGGTTTGTCGATCTACACCCTCTAAAAATGACTTCCACTGCCTCTTTTATGATAGCCACCATAAAAGCTGCTTCTCCGGATTGCCTATCAAAAAGGATAATGCAGATTACAGTTAATAGCGTTGCTACTGATGCACTAATTGACACCAGCAGTTCTGGTAGTTATATTAATTTCAGCATTGTGAAGGCTAATCAGTGGAAAATTTTTCCCCGTCCTACTTGGGTGCCTATTGCCAATGGTTCTTTATCATCACAAGCAATTGTATACTGTCCGGTTAGCCTACAGTTAAAAAAAAAAAACTTTACATAAACATCAAACTCTCGAGAATGAAGAACCTCTGCAGTGATGTGATACTGGGGCATGACTTTCTAGAGCATTATTCTAGTATCAAGATTCCTGTTGGAGGACTCAAACCAGCCCTCAGCATTTGTGGTTAACAGCAGTCAATGTCCTGTATCCGTCACTCTATAGTGGGTTGCTTATCTATTCTTTTCTGTTAGTGTGGAGAGTCCGTTCTAGTGAAGGGTAGTTGTATACTGTTCCAGGTTAACGGAATTTGGCCTTGTTGTAGATAGCCCACTATTAGTCATAACATGGTTACAAATCAAGAAAGGCAATTTGAGTAGAAAGAAAACCTTTTATATATACACATATCAATTAATGTTTTTACAGTTGAAGTAATATATGAAGTATGGGTACAACTGACGTTAAAATGTTCATGGCAATAAAATGCTGAAAGAGAATTAATGCTTAGGAATTTGGGAGCGTGTAAGTAAGGAATATCTTTGATGTATTCGCTCCTTAGGTCAGAAAGTAGTTTTTAAGGCAGGGAGAGGTGAAGGGAGGTGAGCGCAGTAAGCCTCTTGACTTGGTCAAGGGAGATACTAATTACTCTCTTCTCCTCGAGTCGGTCTGCCTGGCGATGCTTTTTATATCTTCTTTTTGGATCACAGCAGCACATTTGGGATTTCACACTTGTATTTGGTTCTGGGCTTCTGATAAATAAAATTTGCGTAGGCTCGTGAACTGGAAAATTAATATTTAATTAATTTTTAGTTTTCAACCAGAACATCTGCGCGGAGCCGGCGGCGCAGTGACGACTTTTGGTCATTTGCTTTTTGGTCGTGAAAGCGCAAACATCCGGTCCAACGCTTTTACTCGGTATCACCACAACTCTTCAATAACTTATCTCCAGACTGTAAGCCTACAGCAATGAAGTAAAAACGGTACTCACTTGAGGCCAAACAACTTATAAAAGCTGAAATTACAAGAATGATCGAAAGAATCATTAAAACAAGTGAGTCTCCATGGAGGGCCCATTTATTAGTAACATCTTCTGAGAATCACAAAAAGAGACTAGTGATTACTCTCAAACTATAGATAGGTTCACTCTATTAGACGCTTACCCACTACAACGGACTGACGAAATCATAGGTGGAATTTCCAATTATAGAGTGTACAGCTTGCTAGATCTCAGAAACACCTATCACCAAGTGGCTATTAAACCAGCAGATCGGGCCTACACTGCTTTTGGGGCAAATAATCGCCTCTATCACTTTAAAAGAATACCATTCGAATGGCGTTGCCAGATTGCAGCGAATTATAAATAAAATTATTAGTGACGAAAGACTGGAAGGCACTTTCGCATACATTGACAATGTAACCGCATGCAGACGCAACCATGTAGATCACAGTCGGAATTTGAAACAATTCATGGCGGCTATTAAGAAATATAATCTCACATTAAATACCGACATTTTTTCTGCGTTGAGACCATTAATTTACTGGGGTACACTGTGAGTAAAAGTTCTATGTCACCAGATCTGGAACGATTGTAAAGTCTATTAAACTTGCCAATTCTTAGCAATATACATGATCTAAAACCAACTATAGGTATGTTTGCACATTACTCCCTGTAGATTTTTTTTTCACTTAAAATACATCCACTGGTACAAGCGAATAGTTTTTCTTCAGTAGCAATAGAAGCTTTTAAAAATCTTAAAAGCGATATATAGCCAACTCAGCAGTTACAACTATAGATCTCGCCATTCCCCTGGTGGCAGAGACAGATGCATCTGATTGTGCAAGTGCTGCCTTTTTAAGGAAATCAAGATGCCTTGTTGCATTTTTTCAAAAACCTTGTCGCGTTCGGAACAGCGACACTCAGTAATTGAAAAAGAAGCCTATGCTATAGTAGAGGCACTCAGAAAATGGAGGTACTACTTGATATGACAACATTTTCGATTGATCACAGATCAAAAGTCCGCTACATTTATGTTCAACACCTGAATAACTAGTAAAATTAAGAATGACAAAATAACGAGGTGGGGAATTTAACTCTCCTGTTTTTTGTGGGGGTTTTTTTGTTGTTTTTTGTTATTTTTTTTTTGTTTGTTTTTTGTTTTTTTATGTGAGCTATCGACCTGAGAAAGAGAATGCTGTGGTAGATGCACTATCGAGAGTATGTAGCTAGATATCAAACATAAATAAGCTTCGTACCCTTCACAATGAACTGTGTCATCCAGGATGACATATGTGGATGACATATGTGGTACGAACCAGAAACCTACCATATTCCACGAACGACGTAAAAAATAATAAACTCATGTGAAATATGTGTGGAACAAACCGCAGTTCTTCAGGTCTCATGCCGGAAGACTTATAAAAGCCACTCAGCCATTTGAGAGGTTAAATATAGATTTTAAGTGTTCTCTACCGACAGAAAATAAGAATCGCTGCATTTCTAACCGTCATCGATGAACATTCGCGATTCCCATTGAAATTTCCGTGTCTGGACATATCAGCGAATTCGGTGATACGCTGCTTATGCTCTTTATTCGCTATTTTTGGGGATTCCAGCTTACATCCAATCAGACAGTGGGTCCTCTTTCTTTCGTATCTGAGCAGTTGAAACAATTTCTTCGGGAACGAGGGGCAAAACGACTCCTTATTACCCTCAAGGTAATGGCCAATATGAGCGGTACAACGGCATTATATGGAAAACTATACAATTAGCCGCTGCAAATCACAAATGTCTGATCTCTCACTGGGAAGATCTCCTGAAAGAATCTCTGTATTCTATCAGAACGCGTCTATGTTAGGTTGTGGTTTCCGGTTTTTCTCTTTTCCAATCTTTTCACACTTTTTTTATTTATTTATTTATTTTTTCAATTGGAGTAGATAGTCTAAACTATCGCCCGGTTCACACTCCACCCACGTCTATTGAACAGGTGAAGAGGCTCATCCCTTGTTTCCTGTTTAGGTTGTGGTTTCCGGTTTTTCTCTTTTCCAATCTTTTCACTCTTACGTAGCCCCCTGCGCATCAGTGGCGTTTTCGTCTTGCTTGGGGTGATATGATTAAAAAAAAAAAATGTACGGCCACAAATGCTACGCCCCGCAAGAGGTTCCTCTCATTTCAACGAAGAAGCTCGGCGGGAACTTCGCTTCCTACATTTTTTTTTTATAAGCGTTTCACCCCGAGCAAGGCATGTCACTGCCACTACTGCGCAGAGGGCTACACAGAGTGGAGAAAGGATGATTAAATATAGGAAATGTCAGAGGGTGGGCAATAGGCGGGTAGGGATACCGAGAATGGTTAAATATAGGAAATGTCAGAGGGTGGGTGATAGGCGGGTAGGGATACCGAGAATGGTTAAATATAGGAAATGTCAGAGGGTGGGTGATAGGCGGGTAAGGATACCGAGAATGAGGGTTGGGTAGATGATCATGGCTTTCTAACCTTCGAACGGTTCTTCTGAGACGGTTGGTCCGTCATAATAAAAATGACCCATCTAAAATAGAGTAGAGCTAATTGAAGCGAATCCTTAGTATGCTTGGGTGCGCCACCTGGATGGGAAAGAATCTACTGTTTTCCTGAAAGACCTCGCACTCGCACCTAAATCTGATATAGCTTGCGAGGAGGTGCCTAAATACCAAATCCCTTCCACTACAATTGAAAGTCAACCTGGCAGTATTGAGGCGTGGGATTCATCAACCGGATACTGAGTCTGTATCGTCTCAGGAGTCCCAGAGGGCCCATGGGAAGCAAGTAGTGGATGATCGCTCGATAGCTCAGAAACCCATTCTCAAACTGATTCAGAATCAGAATCACAGCAGCCCGCACGCAGGAGACGTGTTTTTTTTTTTTGTTGTTGTTTTGTTTTTTTTTAACACGGGAAAAAGAGAGAAAGTCAGTCACAGTGAGTCTTCGGACACAGAAACCCAGAATGCTGACTTACCAAGACGTCCCAGCAAAACCCGCAGAACGCCGGCAAAATAGAATGAATCTGTCCCGTACAAATAAAATGAAATGGCGGAGAATGTTATGAATAATCAAGAGTGATCTCTCCTTGCTTTGTCACTCTCCTTTTTGAGAGAGCTATTTCTGTTTACTGAGATGAAAAAAAAGATACTATACGCGAACCTTGTATTCTCAGTTGAATAAAGCTTTCTTAAAGCCTTCACCTGCGTACTTTGTCATTACAGGTTTGTATAGTCCATTGCTCAGGTCGAAGGGAACATCTAAAAAATTTACGACTTTAGCGTTAGAAATGGTGGTAATATTAATATCGTCATCTTTGAAAAATTTGATTACATTCTTTCTAAGATTGTCCATTTTTTGTCGACTAGTTTTGCGGAGGATTATCAATCCATCATCTTGGTAAAGTCCGGTATTACATAAATCGAAGATGTACCTACGGTTCCAGAACAAAAAAAAAGTACGACCAAATCACAGGCCTCAGCAGAATCATATGCTCCCATAGAAATGCAGAAATCAGGGTTGTTTTGTTTTGTTTTTGTTTTTTACTTTTTTTTTTTTTTTTTTTTTTTTTAGTCCACAGACATTCATCGTAAAATAAGATGAGTAATTTTTAGCCAAATTTAAAGGCTACAGTTAGTAGTTTTTTTCAGCTATTGACAGATAGAAGTCACAAATATCAAACTGGATGAAAGTGCAATCCATTTAATTTTTTATTTTTGTGAACAAATCAATTGCCTCGGCACTGTTATTCCATCGGTTCATGCCTAAGGTATTCTTCGTGAATGTAGAAGCCCTTTCAAGGATAATTTTGCTAATTATACGTATGCAGTTTTTGGAAAGGTTTATTAATCGGTATTGTGGGTTGTTTGTGAAATTGTGTTTATGGTTTTTAATTGTGATGAATGCCGATTGCTTATGTAAAATTGGGACTATCATTTATTTTTAGTTCCTTAGAATTTTTGGCTTCCCTGTTTATATTGGGTTTCCAATTATTAGGTGCTTTTTATAGTTTTTGTTGATTTCACAGAGGAGTGGCTTTTGTGGTATGACTCCGCGTTAATAAAACAATATTGGCTTTTCTTATCCGGTATCATAATAATTTCATCAGATTGGTTGAACTTCGACATGTTCATCCGCATTGTTTTTTGTATTTCATTGGTGGTATATAGGAATTTAATTTTGTTAATTAGAGCAAACAGGTTGTTCTCAAATTTTACTAATTGCTCGAGAGGTGGTATAGCGGGTATCTCTTCTCTTATTTCATTTGTAGCATGTTAACAGAATTTGGCCTTGTGGGAAGATAGCCCACTATAATTCATAAATGATTATAAATTCAAGAAAGGCAATTTTGAGTGTAAAATAACATTTATACATATATACATTTCAATTAATGTTTTACAATTAAAACAATACTTGGAATAAAGGTCCAACGAAGTTAGAGAGAGTTCATGGCAGATAGTAATGAGGTGAAATAGATAAAAGAATGTTCATTGAAGATATAACGCTGAAAGGTAAAAAGCTTGGTAGTATGATTAATGTTCCTTATCAAGTTGCCGTTTCTAAGGTCAGTAGGTCAGCAAGTTGGTTTGTGGAATGTCTTAGAAAAGGTCAGTTAGTACTTCGAGAACAGGGGAGGAAAAAAGAAGCAAACATAGTAGCCGCTCGACCTAGGTAAAGGAAGAAACTAATTACACTCTTCTCCTGTCTGTGCCTCTCTGTCTGGGTGCCTTTTGTCACAGCTTTTACATTTTTCTTCTGGATCAAAACGCTGGTCGTTTCGAATTTCATCCTTGTATTTGGTTACGGGCTTCTCATTGGCTGATAAATAAAAATGGTAATTTGATATTTGATTAATTTTTTATTTTTCAACCGGAACATTTGCGCGAATCCACTTGCGCACGACGACTTTTTATTCATTAGCTTTCTGGTCGGTGGTATCACCACAGTGGTTGGGTTTTTTACGTCGTGCAGCTTGCGAGTCTTGTATTTGATGAAATTATAAATATTGCTATTCATTTCCAACCTACGTTTGGGTTATTACACACGCAGTAACCTTTTAAGTTAGACCATTTTAGTAACAAAGATTTGGCCGTCGGAAATTTACGACGAAGATTTGACTCGGAATTTTGCGACGAAGATTTGGCCAAATACAATACAACTTCAAAGAAGATTTTCGTGACGAATTTTTGGTGACGAATTTTTGGTGACGAATATCTTTTGCGTCGAAGTTTTCGCCGACGAACATTTTGGTGACAAAGACTTTTGATGACGAAGATTTTTTTCAATAAAAGATCACCAATACAACATTTTGTGACGAAGATTTTGGCCGAACACAATGTTCACGGGTACAACATTCCACGAACAAAGTATCGGCAAAACTTACAGAAAAAGGTTACCTATATAAATTTTGCAAACAAGGGTTTTACGTAAAATTCACCAATAATGCCTTGGTGAAAGAAGATCAAAAGAAGAAAAAAAAGTACCAAAGCTACAAAGTATTTTTGATCTACAAGGATTTACCAAGGATTATGTGATATGAACCATTTCTTCGAATTACAACATTTAATATATATATATATATATATATATATATATATATATATATATAGCAAAATAAATTTTCAAAATTCAAAAATGTTGAATGAACATTTCGACATAAAATCCCTAAGAGAGATTTTACGTCTCCTCAGCAACGTCCGATCTTTCATTTTTAAAGAAGATCGGACGTTGCTGAGGAGACGTAAAATCTCTCTTAGGGATTTTATGTCGAAATGTTCATTCAACATTTTTGAATTTTGAAAATTTATTTTACTTTATATTAGCTCTGTAATTTTAATTACATTGAGCTCTCCTCCTGTATAATTTTTTAATATTAAAATTTTGAATATTAATTAAGATCAGGTTCTTGGGATTTACCTTCCTACTTTTCCGTTTTGGATTAAAGTATTTTAATATATATATATATATATATATATATATATATATATATATATATATATATATATATATATACTTTTGTGAAAAAAATGGAGGAGTTTTAAAAAGTTTTGTTTGAAATCTTAAATAAACAAGAACAGCAAGAACGTTCAGAACAAAAACTCGAATAATTCGAGGAATTGTTATTAGAACAACAGAAAATAACAAATAACAAAAACAACGATTCAAGTGTTTTTTCTCAAGATACTATCATAAAGGGAAATTTAATTATATGTCCGAGGAAGACATAACATTTTCGTCGTATTCCCGTAGATACGAAGACCTTTACAAAATGGACTGTGCAAATTGGTTCGACCACAAAAAAGTCAGACTTGTTTCAAGAAAACTAGGTGCTGTTAAATACACAAAATTTATAAATTATATATTACCAAAGCAACCTAGTGACCTAACATTTAAAGAAACGGTTACTTTGCTTTCGGAAGTGTTCAGTCCAAAGGCGTCTTTGTTTTTATAGAAGAAAATGTAATAGCTTGGTAAAATAGGACGATGAAGACTTTACAACGTTTGCTAGCATTGTGAATAATCAATGTGAGAGATTCAAACTGGCAGAATTAAGCCCTGACCGTTTTAAATGCTTAATATTTGTTCAAGGTCTTGTGTCAACAAGAGACGCTGAAACCAGAAGAAACGTTCCGAATAAACTTGAAAATGAACCCAATCTCATTTTACAAAACCTAACTGAAGTTTGTCAGAGATTTATAAATATTCGACGAGATGCTAGGGATATCGAATTAAGCGGAATGTCGCATATTAAAAATGTGCGCCCCCCCCCAAAAAAAACAAATAAAGTGAAGAAAGAAAAAGACACCACTCTTAATCTCTGCTATGCATGTGGAAAACGACATTTTTATAATACCTAAAATTAGACATTCAAAAATAAGGAATGTTTTCGTTGCAAAAGAAAAAAACATAAAAAACTCACTGTAAGACAAAAACAAAAAAAAAACGAGTGAGGAATCGCGTTAAAGTAACTAACGCAATGAATCTTCCGGTCAGAAAACAAGAAAATTTGTACAGGTCGAAATTCTGAACTAAAATATCAAATTTCAATTGGATAGCGAATCCAACTTAAGTATAATAAATGAATATACATAGAAAAAAATTGGAAAACCAACATTAATGGTTACCAAGAAAATCGCTCGTACTGGACATAAAATAAAGTTTTAAAGAGAATTTATTACAAATGTGAATTTAAACAAAAATAAGGTTTTGCGCAACTTAGCAGAGGTTGTACAATACATTTTCGAAAATCGTCCTAAGCGACGAATATCTTCAGATTCACGTAGATGACGAATGTTCAAGATTATTGACCATAAATACACATCGAGGATTGTATAAGTTCTATCGTTTGCCGACATGCCTGTTCCTGAAAATGTCAGTTCCCTACAAAGTTTCCTGGAATCAGCAAGCTATTACAATTTTTTCAGCCAAACGCTGCGAGCGCCGTTACATGAACTATTGAAGAAAGACTTTAAATGGGTCTGGACGACGAAGTACCAGGAAATATTCGAAAAAGTTAAAGAAATGCTAACGCCAGACTTGTTTTTGTCACATTACGACCCAAGAAAAGAAATAATCGTAGCAAGTGACGCTAGTGCATAAACGGTATAGGAACCTTCATTATGCATAAATTTGAAGGCCGCTCAAAGAAACTTATTGCACGCGTATCCAGGACGCTTCTTCCAGCTGAAAAAAATATTCCGTGAAAGAAACGTAAAATATTTAGAAATTGTCTTTATCCTTAAAAATTTCATAGATTCATTCACGGGAGAAGGTTTACCTTACAAACTGATCACAAACCGTTGCTAGCAATTTATGGGTCTAAAAATGGACTATCGATTCATACAGCTAATAAGTTACAACGGTGGGGAACCATTCTACTAAATTACGATTTTAGAATGGAAGTCTTGCTGTCGACTAAGTTAAGTCACGCAGGCGGATTGTCCAGGCTTTTATTCCAAAAAATAATGAGCCTTTAAAAGACACGGTCATTGCTTCTCTATAATCAAAGGTAGAGATTAAAAAGATACTGTGCAATACTGTGTGGGAACTACCAGTGACTCTGGAATAAATCAAAAAGAAAGCGTTGGCTGACAAGTTCATTACGGAATTAAAGGAAAATCTAATAGACAGGAGTAAAACCGACTCCGAGTTTTATTCAATGTGTGATGACATATAGCGAAAGAGTAGTGGTACCGGAGTTCTTGACAAAATCCAACGAAGAATCTGTAATGTAATCGATCCCGACTTGGTAGATCAGATGCAGTCACTTTCTCACCGGCGTAATGTGGCTTCTCTATGTCTCTTTTACAAATACTTTCGCAGTTTCTGCTCGAATGAACTTAGCTCACTGGTGCCCTCTCTGCATGAATTTACTCGAGCTACTAGACTAGCAACTAGGTCCCACTCTTTTACAATGAAGCCAATAAAATGTTTAACTGCAACTTCTACTCCAACAGCTTCTTTTCTCACTGGTGGAATTCTTTCTCGCCTGTGGAATTCCCTTCTGTATACTTGCTTCCCCAACAGCTACAATATCCAAGAATTTAAATGTAAGGTCAGTAGTCATCTTTTATCTCTCTGACTTGCATCTTTTCTCTCATGCTCTTTTCTCCGTCCACTCCACTCTCGTCACACCAGTATTCTCATCCTTCTCTTACCCACTTCCTGACACCCCCTATAACCTGTCCCTCTTTCTCATCACTTTTCTCCTAAGTAAACCCCTGCACACCAGTGGCAGTAAAACTACCTTGCTTGGGATGAAATGATTTTAAAAAATTGTATTTTTTGCATTTCTTCATTTCTCAGGATAATTGTTAGAAGCAATATTATTTAAGGAATGCAAATAAAGAAAACGCTTGTTTAGCAAGAAAAGACACAAGTAAAAGCAATGAATTTGCTGATCTAGTCTTTCTAGTAGGGAGCATGAAAGACAGAACATAACTGTAAGTGGGTGAAAGAAAGACATTCATGTAAAAGCAGAAATTCTTTTGCTTGCATTAGAAAAAGTCGTGGCTTTAGCCTTTCCTGTTTTATTATTCCCTTCAAGTGGGGTGCAGGAAAAAGAGACAGAATAATAAAGTGGTTGGGGGTCACAGAGAGAAAGCCACCGAAAAGCATAAATTCTTTTGTTTGCTTCTCAACCGTATCAAACTAGCAGATAATCTCTACTGAAGTGATGATGTTTTTATTGCATGCATCTGAAATCAAAGACTTGCCTATTCAAAGAACACATTTAAACAAAAATTTGTATCATTTGGATCTGAAGAGTATATAGGGAACATCTGATGACTTTAGTGTCATATCAAAACTTCTTTTTTTTTACTGACTTTTAAAAGTTTTAACCCAAGAGTATTCTTGACCACTTCTTATTATCTTAAGATCCAGATTCTGTCATGTGACCATTACCTAGAAAGTTTTTGACCTGTTCATATGTGGAGTGAAAAAAACAGCCAGCAAAGTCTGTTTGAAGGGTAAGTTTTCATGTGTTTCAATGCCTTAAAATGTAATTTTAAATGTTAAATTTATTTTAAAGTTGTAAACAAGATTAAACCAAAATTACTTTTTTCTTAAAAAGCAATGAAAAACAACATTTTTTTATGTGATTTCAATCATGAGTCCCGTAACTACTCAATGTTATAGCGGTACTACAGTACTGCAGTAGAAGTGGTGTATCTTGGGCAAGATAGCTTAACAAAGCCCAACTCTTTCCAGGCTGGTTTTGAATTCAGAGATTTTCCTTTTCCTATTCCGAAAGTTAAGTCTATTTTAAGTATGAAGCTAGGCTCAGATTTTTTTAATGTGACTTTATCAAGTATTCAAACCAAATAGGCTTTATAATTATGATCCCTTTCCAATGTAACTTCTAGAAAATAACTTAAATTTCTCTAATTGTACTTATATTTTACACATGAAATAAGCATGAAAAGAGGCCTTGAGAGTTTGCTAAGCACAGCCTGGCTTATAAAATGTAATTAAAAAATACACAATGTAAAACAGGTTAATGTATGTTTGTAAAATAAATACTAAATGCGCAGTATTTTGGGATGACTGAATCATTTCTTCATATCAAGTATATTTGATAATGAAAAAAGGAAACATCATTTTTCAGGGGATAATTGAAACATAGCCATTAATATATACCAACCTAGACCAATCCATTTCAGCAGTGTTAAGTACAGGTTATTTGCTTATGTTAACAAGTATATAGAAGGAGTTCAATTGTCTTAACAATATTGGGTGTGTTAATGGTTTTTCTTCAAGTTACAGAAAGACTTTGTTGATTTTTAAACACACTTCTCCAAGAAATAATAATATTTTTTCAAATTTTTTTTTGCATATTCCTTTCTAATAAACACTCTAGACCACTAATATAAAAAATAAAAATTAAAAATAAACTTTTTTTTATAAATTTTAAGTGAGGGATTCAATTTCTTATGTAAATTCATGTAAATTGATCCTTGCACATAAACTAAAACAATTTCTTATACCTCGTGATAAAGCATATTCTTATTCATCTTAGAAAATTTCAAATAATTTCATGTGAAAATAAAGAACACATAATATTTACATTTACAGTATATTCTTTAGCTTTTATATTAAAATAATGCTAACATGCAAAATTTTAAATAATTTCAAAACAAAAATCCTGGTTTCTCAGTCAATGAATATCAAATATTTCCTTATAAGGAAATGGCTAATATTACCATACACTAAGATATCTGACTATGGAGCTAATTCCTCACTGTTGCCTCTCTCTAAGTTTTATAAACTTCTGTTCAGAAAAATGAAAGAAGAATGGTAGGGCATTCATTGCATTTGCTTCAGTCAAGACTATTTCATCATCTATTAAAAAACAAAGGAGTTTTAACAAGAAATTCAATTTTGTCAAAAGGCCATAATTTGGAAAAACGTTTTGGATTTAGAGAAAATGAAAATTTTGAGAGAAATTGAAATCTTTAGTCATAGTTGTATTGCTCTGCCATCTATTTGCTTAAGTCCATCAAGTATGTCACATGCTGTTTTTCCCAGTCTCTCTTTCTCTCTATCCATTCTGTGAGTATCAGATTCTCCAAGCCCTCCTTCTTTATTACTTGTCCCAGAAACTTCAACTGTCTCTTTCTCATGTTAAGTATAAGTTTCCTTTTCGTTTCCATTCTCTCCAAAATCTCATTGCTGCTCACATGTTGGGTCTATGGTATCCTCAGCATTTCTGTTACTTCTTTGAGGAAATTCTTCAGCATTTGCTGCCATATAAGAGGACAGATATGACATAACAGTCCAGTACTCTTTTCTTTGTTTCTAACAAAATTTTCAATATTTTGCTTAGCTTTTGAAATGCATCCTTGGTCATCCCAATACGCCTTTAGATCTCATTGTCACACTTTCCATCCTCTGTTAGAACACAGCCCAAGGTATTTAAATTTCTGCACCTTTTTGATTTTGGTATCCTCGACCTGTAATTGGCATTTTCGGCTCCTCTTTTTGCTGATGATCTTGCATTCAGCTTTCTTGAAGTTTATGTTTAACCCTTTCTCACTTTCCTTCGTTACATTCTGTAGAAGATCTTGTAGTTTCCTCTCCATGTTTACTATCAGCACTGTGTAATCTGCATATCATATATTGTTAAGATTGTGGCTTCAAATGTCAAATCCTGGCAGGGCTTCTAGTTCTCTCAGAATTTTTTTCCTGTATAGGTTGAACAAATTTGGTGAGAAGACATTCTTTCTTACATCACCTTCAATTTTTGTGTATCTGCTGAACTCATTTCCTGTCCGTATACAGGCAGTTTGCTGCCTGTTTAAGTTCTTGATTATTCTAATGTCTTTTCTGAATATGTCAAGGTTGCCAAGCAGCTCTAACAGATCTTTGTGGTGTACTTTGTCGAATGCCTTTGCATAGTCTATAAAACATTATAATGGTTATTGAGACAAAAATTGGAATCAGCAAACTAAATTCAAATTTTGGATGAAGCTGTTCTCATTCCCACAGCACCCTTGGAAAAAGTTCAAAGCCACATCTCTATATGTGTCCAATCATCAAATAGCTTGAAAAAATGTCTTGTCTTATGCTTACTACAATCAAAGGTTTGGTTGGTTGTTTTGTTTTTATGGCATATCAATCACGGTGGATCATTTATTGCCAACTAAATTTTTATTTATTTATTGCTGGTAATACCTTTTTCTTTCAACAATTTATTATTGTTTTTATATAAGTTTTGTGTCTAGTAATACTTTTTCCTTTTCAAGTATCAAGATTCAGTGGGATTTGTTTTTAAGGGCAGTCCTACCTTGTTATTTAACCCATAACTGGAGAGAAGGGATGGATTAATACCTTTCCCAAGGGTACCAGTGCTTAAGTGAATGCAGGGTATTCAACTGGAATTCGAACTCAGCTCACCGATTTCTTTTTCTGAGCTGATATCCACTGCACCACAATGCATATTCGTCACAATCAAAGGAGTAGCTGAGTAAGCATCCAGACAAACCACTCTTTCATAGATACTATTCAGACAGTAAAGTTCTTACATGTATTGTTAAATTTGATAGACAGCCAGTATATATCTTAATCCTAACTCCTGTTTGTTGCTCAAATGTTAATTACTATTTCAAGCAGAGTTAATTACTTCATGTTTTTAAATTGTTTGACAGACAAAATTTTCATACTGCCTGCTTAGTGTAAGATTCTTAGATTGGGCTACATATAATGAAAGAAAGAAAACCAAGTAAATTTTAAATTGCCTTTCTTATTATTATTAACCCAAGCTAGCTCAACTTATTTTAAATTACACCAAAAAGTTGCAAGTAGCAAAATTCAGCATTGGGCTTTCAAAAGTAGTCCAGTCTGACAAATCTAGGTTAGTATGAATTTCACAAGTAGGACAAAAAGTTGTTTGCATAGGTGTTCTCAGTAAACACAGATTCAAGGAATTTCAAATCCAAGAAAAAGGATCAATTCCATAAATTTTCCTGGTACTGCTTCAATAGATTGGTACACTCATTAAAAATTATGGAAATCTTTTTAGGAAATAATTTCTGTAGATTAGTATTCTTTAAACCTTCCTTAGGCTGCAACATTTGTCAGAATCAAAAAATGTTGATTTTTATTGATTCTCTCTAGAAGGTTCTGTTTATAATAGCAAGTGTCAAATTGATCCCTGACTTTTACAGAGTAATAGGTCTTTAGCAGTTTTGAGTACAAAAACAGACTTTTTAGAGGTGAGGTTCCAAAAGAATTTCTCTTTATCTCTTGAACAGTGAATAAACAGCTACATTCAAGCATGATGGATAAACTGTCATTTAAATCACACTAAAATGAAGATATCACTGAAATCTACCATCATCGGCAACCTCTCCTGCACCTCATAAGCATGGACCAGTGAGTCTCCCTGAAAACAACATATTGTGCCTCCTCAGCCTTACTCTCTCTTCCGACCTCAAATGGAATCATTACATTGAGTCAATAGCCAAATCCACTGCTAGGAAGGTTGTGTCACAGTGTCAAGCCAGGAAGTTTTTTTTCCACCTGAATCCATCTTGCACATATACAAATCAACCATCTGTCTGTGCATGGAATACTGCAGTCATATATGGGAGGGCGCCCCTGCAGGTCATCTCAGTGTTCTAAACAGGCTCCAAAGGAGAATCTGTAATGTGATAGGTCCCGATTTGGCAGCTCAATTCCAGCCACTTTCTCACCAGTGGGATGTGGCTTCCCTCTGTCTATTCTATAAATATTTTCATGGCTTCTGCTCCAATGAACTTAAGTCACTGGTGCCCCCACCACAAGAATTTACTCGGTCAACCAGATTGGCAACAAGGTCCCACTCATTTACAGTTAGATCAACCAAATGCAGCCGACAATTCTACTCCAGAAAAATCGCTATTGACTTCAACCACAACCTTCAGACAACTTTGGAATCTGCTGTAACTCTTCTGGACAGTCTCCTTGTTTAAGTTGGTGAATGTTACCATAATCCTTATCATCAGTTCATCTTTGGTATTACAAGGAGTTAGTCTCTCACTCAACTGTGCCCCACACATAATAATGAAGGGGTTATAGTTTGGGGGGGTTAAGTGGCCAGATGTAAGGGGGATGTAGTTGCAGAAATTATATGACAGCCATGGCTGGGGTTTCTTGTTTGTGTGGCATGGTGTAGAGTCCTGTTGCTAAATATAGGGTCTTCTAGCAGCCACTCTCTTGACCCAGTACAACAATACTTCTTCAAGGCACTCATGAAGGCATCCATGTCAAGTTTGAGACCTTCACCAACAAATTTAGAAAAATTTTTTCTCATCAGAACAAAGTGAGTTTTCTGAGCTGCCATACATTCGTAATCACCATTAGACTCATCCACTTTTTCTGAATCCTCTGCACTGTCCTCAGATTGTCACCCAAACACTCTGAAATATTTGTATTAGAGCTTCTGGCACTAAAGCCAAGCAGTGCAACATGCTGTTTCTAAATTTTTGCCAGAGTGAATTGCATCATGGTGTTTTTTTTTCTCACAGATGGTGCCCAACTGACCCTAGTATACTGTACAGTTGAAAATTGTTGTGGCGTTATTTTCGCGGTGGTGGCTAGTATTTGTTCTAAAGCCAATCCTAATAGGTTCAATGTAGGAACTTGATATAATATGTATTACTTGATATAATAAAATTAGGAACTTGATATAATATGTATTACTTGATATAATATAATTAGGAACTTGATATAATACGTATTACGCAGTGTAATCTTGCCAGGTCACTGACTACTTTCGTATTTGACTAACTGTCGACTGCTATCATCCAACATCGACTGACTCCCATTCCTCTTACTACTCCTACTTAAATTAGGTGGGAGAGTTATTCACTATAGAATAGGTGTGTTTTACCATAACAAAAATAAAAAAAACAAACAATGCGCATGCATGAAATTAAAAATATAAAATGGCAACAATTTTTGCATCATACTCCAAACATTTTTGAGTTATTAAAAAATACATGAATGAACAAAATTATATATCCATTTATTTTTAATTTATGATAAATAATTATGAGCCCCAAGTATTTGTGCATGTGCTTCTAAAAATCCCATACAAAAAAAAATAAAAAATAAAATTTCTAAAAAATGGTTAAAAAATTCAGAAAATTTTAAAAATATGCAGATATCAATGATGTTTGCACATCTTCAAATTTAAAATTTCTAAATAACAGTTAAATGACCTAACCTTAGGCCAATAACTTTATAAAAGTCAGTGATCAGTTTGACACTGTATTGATAATATAAATAGGGCTCCATTCTAAATTGATAATAAATCAATATTTTTTTAATTCTGACAAGTGTCACAGTTTAAAAAAGATCTAAAGAATGTTAATCTACCGAAATTACTTCCTTAAAACAATTTTCCATATCTTTTAATGATTGGGCCAATATTTTTCCTTGTGTCAACTTGAGGCAACTTTCAAAGTTGATTTTTCAAAAGTCATGTTATATGCAAATCACTGAATCAGCCATTTACTCTGGACTACTGACACATAAACAATTTCACATTTCCTATTTTAGAGTTTTAATATGTTTAGAATATCTTATGCTAAGTGAACTTCAAATATTTTTTTTAAATTCATAAATAGACATTTTTTATTATTTTTAAAAATACCACGTTTCATCAAGACATAGGCAATTATTACTCTCCAGATTCCTTTTTCTTTATTATCTGTAAATTGCCGTAACTTATTGGGAAAGATAGTGGAGTGTTTTCTCGTTGTCTTCACCACAGTTTAAAATATAGAAATTTTTTCTCTTAGACTAATTGCCACCCAAGACTACAAAGTCTATTTTACTCTGCTATTTAACTCTTAATTGCAGGAAGAAGAAATAGATTCATATTTTTCCCAAGGGCATTAGTGTAAAAGTCAACACCACAGACCAGCCCAGAATTCAAACTTGATGATAGCCGCTTTTGAATTCTAGTTGAATTCATTGCATTCACTTATGCACAAATGCCCTTGGGAAAGGTACTAATCCATTTCTTCTCTCCAACTATGGGTTAAATAGCAGGACAGATTGGGTTCTCTAGCCTTGGTTGGCAACCAGTCTACCATGGAAAGTAATGGCAACCTACTGCGGGAAAATCTTCTGCCCAGTCAGTTATGGCTCTTCTAAGACATGACTGCCCAAGTGTGTATCACTTATGGCACTTAACTGATTGACTGAAATTTGCTACAATGTTCATACGTTACTTATAGATAATAAAGAATGCAAAATTCTCAGGAAAATCATACAAGAAAAAATACTGGACTATAGTTAAATGATTTTGCTGTTGTCCTGAACCTAACCTTTTTTCTCTCATATAGGAAAATTATAATGCATCAATATAATGGCTTATGTTCATATATAGATATAATCACTGAGTACAAACAACAGACACTTTCTTGAAAATCTACATTTAAATGAAAATTGTTTTGCTGATGAATCTGACCAATAGAAAATTAATTTCCTGTCCGTCTTCAAGTGGTTTGCTGCCAGCATAGGTTCTTGATTATTCTAATATCTTTCCCATATTTGTTGAGATTGCCATACATCTCTAACAAGTCTTTGTGGTGTACTTTGTTGAACACCATTGCATAGTCTATAAAACACATAGTCTATAAAACACATGTACACAGCCTTCTGCATTTGTATCGTTCTTTCTAATAGCATCCTAGACATGAATACTCTGTTCATCAGACTCTGAATGATGAGTTTTGTTATGTGGCTCATGATGCTGATTGGTCGGTGGAGTTCACATTCCTTTGCACCTGGCTTCTTAGGTAGTAGGAAATTCTAAACATATTAAATTCTAAATATATTAAAGCTCCATAACAAGGAAATGCAGGATTGTTTACTCCTCAACACTCCTGAGAAAGTATTAGTTTCTATTAGAGTGTAGCTGATGACTTTTGAAAAATCAACTTTGTAAGTTTTTCTAAGGCATCACAAAGGAAAATAGCACTACTTAAATAAACTGGTCCTCTCATTAAAGAATAGGGAAAATTTTGGGGGGAAATAATTTTTTTAAAATAGAATTCTTTAGATATTCATTAGGCTGTGGCACTTGTCTGAATTGAAAAGTATTGATTTGTTATCAATTTAGAAGAGGGAGTCCTGTCAATAATATCAATACACTGTCAAATTGATCCCAGACTTTTACTGAGTTATTGGCCTTTACTATTTGGCATATGAAAACAGGCTTTCTTTGAGGAGCAGGACTATAAAAAGATTTCTTTTAGTTTTAAACAATGTACAAACAGCTATATTAATTTTTAACTAAAGACAAAAAATTTACAGGCATTAATTTTACTGTATTTATTGGAGAAGAGTGCTTAAAATGGGATATAAAAAGTTTATAGATAAATAGAGTGTGGACATAGGAATCAGTACTGCATGATCACTGTCAGTTTCACACCACAAGTGATATTTAGACCAGGTTTAAAGGTTGCATGAAACAGTTACCACACACACATACACACACACACACACGCACACACATGGTGGAAATTGACATGTGACTGAGTAAGACCACTTCCAAGTCATGTAACTTCCAAATTAACATTTCAGGGATGATTTCCATGTCACACACATGCACAAATGGCTTACAGTCATTTCATGTTGAAATACCATTTCTCATACAATTACTGAAGTTAAGTAGAATTGAACTTGGCCAGTACATAGATGGGTGACTGCTTGGGAATATTGAATGCTTTAAGCTTGTATGTGCAGGTGGTGTAGTGGATAATGGCTCAGAATTGGATATCAGAGAGCCAAGTTCCACTTCCAATCAGGTTTGTTATATTCACTTATGTGCAAAAAACACATGGGAAAGTTCTGAATCCACCTCTTTCCCCAGCTATGGATTAATTAGTAGAACTTGCAGCAATAAATCATTATTATGTCTCTAAAATTTTCAATCTGGAAAAATACTTTCTGGCTTTAAATAACCTAAAAAAGGTTGATTAGTTTTAAAAAACAAGTCAATCACACACACACTCTCTCTCTCTCTCTCTCTCTCTCTCTCTCTATATATATATATATATATATATATATATATATATATATATAATAACAAATGTATATTTTTTCTCACCATTTGGTGCAAATCTGAGTTTCACACATGGCTTTAAATAACCTACAAAAGCTGATAAGCTGTAAAAAACAATGAACACCAACCATTCTAAAATTTTTTATTAATAATCTATTATATATATAGTAATATTTTTATTATAAATGTTTATAATAAAAACATAGTTTACAGCAACACAAGAGCTGTCATGTTTTGGTACTACTTGTTAGTACCTCATCAGTCAGTGAAATATTTTTCTGTTAGGAATTGATATATACATAGAAATTTAGAAACAACACAGTTATTACCATATCTAGTCAATTAAAAGTGGGGGTTGTGGAATTCAAAGGGTTGGACTAGGTTAACCAATAGAAAGTAAGTCAATGATGAGTAGGGGAATGAGTTAAGCAGGTAGAGGTTGAGGAAAGAATTAAGATGTCATGAAAAGCTAGATTTTTTGTGTCAGTTATGAAACATTTGAGTGTATACAATTGTATTATGACATATCAGCAAGTGTATTGAATGTGCTTGTTGAACGGTTACAAATTTGTTTATTAATATTATTATATGTTTTTGATCACTTAAAGGGGTGTTGTTATTAAGAACAGAAATGTATAGAAATATAATGTATGTCAAACATATGTAATATAGCAATTAATTGAAATAAAGTAATTATCGGAGGATGGGAGAATCAATATATTAAAGCAAGGGGTAGGATTTTGATTATGGGATCTAGTTATATTATAGCAGAAAATATATTAACTATACTTTAGGGCTTATATATAAGACATTGATAGTAGATGTAAGTTACTTCATTGCATTTGTTTAACAGATTTAATTTAGAAAATTGAATGTTTTTTTCCTGAAAGCACAGAAAACATGGCCCATGTAAAGATTTACAAGTCCTAGGTTTTTTTAATGTTTTCCATTTTGGTAGAGGTTTTATTGACTTCTTTTAGTTGCCAATAACATGTGGAAAGTGATGTGCTATTGCAGTACATTTTATTATTAAAAGATAAAATGTGCTGATACCAACGAGTTTTAAATGGATTCTTGGTACTTCTAATGTAAAATTCTTTTGCTGTTGGATTTTCTAAGGTAGAAATAGTACATTCGTAGACTATAGATTCAGTTAGACATCTTTTTTGTAATGGACACGCAATCAGTTTTTGACAATTGCAAGTATTGACATTATTATCTTTAATTATTTGAGGATGGTGTTGATTACTTAGGTTGTTATACTGGTTTAAAATTTGATTATTATGGTTTTTGATGATCTTTTCAAGGTTATCCATACAGCTATAACTTAATTTAAGAGTATTTTTGTTAAAATCTTGCTAAAAGGATTATTTCTACAGAAGTAATTTGAGGAATTTATGCACTAACTTAGTACTAACTATTTAGTTAAACAGGGGTGTATACCAAATGATTTTTCTATTTCTATTATTATTGTTATTATTATTGCGTTTGCTGTATTTAATGTCAGGATATTTGTAGCCACTGTTTTTGAGAGTAGTGTCATAAAATTTGCTGGAGCAGTTATTACTTACTCTGTTTTCAATGGAGGAGAGTAAGTGTCTGATGATAGGGTGTGATTAGATTTAGGGTGGATGTATATAGGATTGGTGTTAGTTTTAAGTAAGTTGAGTAAGTGTTATCAAGTGTTACACCTAGGAAGTCTACTTTTTGAGAATGGTTTTAATTGTAACCTTAAAATTTAGACTTTCAATTTCCTATATATCAATTTCCTAATTCTAGCTTTAATTTTAGTGAAATTTTTAGCAACCATACGATCATCATTTCCATACAATCCTATGTCTTCAATAATGATATCATTATATGCCATGAGGTTGTACAAAATAAATAGATCAATGAGATCTGAGGACTCAACAGAGTCCAGTGATCACATGATGATGTCAAATAGATCCTTGGATTTGATTTTTGTGCACTGTTTATTATTGTGGATGAGTATAAATCATTTAGCATTCATGATTATTTGTTCCTTTTTAGTAAGATCAGAATACTCCATGGCAAATTCTAAAGCCAAAGTGAATAGGTATTTGGAGATAGATGTGTAGTAGTCCACAATATCCAATTGGATGAATAAACAATTCGTCTTATTATTGATTCAGTTAAAACATTAGGTAACATCATTGGTATTTATCCATTGAGTTAATCCGAGGTGTGTTTTCATTTGTAAGTTGGTTCTATTGAGGATGGTTTTGCTAATTTTGCCAATTTCAGGTCATATGGAATTGATAATCCTAGTGAGGCAGTTAATTTTGTAGTCTGGTTTGTGACCTTTAATAGTGACATCAGATTCAACAGTACAGAGTTTACTAACTCGATCACTGATTTTGAATTTTATTAAGTATAGAGCACTCTTCAAACAAGTAAATTAATATGAACAGTGGATTGTTAACCCATTTGTTTGTACTACTCCTAAGATTAATTTATATATATATATATATTAACAATTAATTTTGAATCACTTCATCTGATGAATAGTCTATTTTGGCAGATGAAAATGTCATTTATCTGTCTTGCCAACCCTGGTGTGGACTGAGTCCATGTTGGAAGTACAAATTTCATCAGATGAAAGGCATGAGACAAGGGTCTGGAGAGGGTGGAAGGTTTTTGTCTTAAAGGGAAGAAGTTATGTAAAAATATAACCTGAATATTAACCTTATGACATTAATTTGGGGTTATATGAGGAATTAAAAATTAATATAAATTTAAAAAGATTAGGGGTTAAGAATAGCATAAAACAGATAAAAAAAAGTAATGGATGAATGAAAAAGGAGTTGGGGGATCATAGAGAGGGAAGAATCAGAATTACTTACACTTTCAGCATTAGAAGAATTAGAGGGGAGTAAATATACAGAAATATAGTAGCTGAGTTAAACCTATATTATGGAAATTTGAATTTGTTTTTATGCCGACATTTAAACACTAATTCATTCCTCTGATTCAATAGTTGGATTTAATTATTAGATTTTATTATTCTAATTTTTTCATCTAAATATAAGTTACACCTATTTCTAAGACTATTGGGAGTACATGCAGAACCTATAATCTTCCAAAATATTTGTGGGCTTAGGCCTTTCTTCTTCAATTCCCAAAATTTTCCAGAAATTGCTGTCTAGTGTTTTATTTTAGGGGTAAATAAAAATTAAAATTAGTGAAAGTCAATAAAAGAAAACAGTAACTTTTCCATGTTTGTCATACATCTTTCCCTCAGAATGGTCTTTGATACATAAAAATTTATAAATCATGATCTAACATATATATATATATTTATATTTATTTATGTTATTTTTAGTGGATACTCATATATGAG